>CM073498.1:42427500-42700004 GCA_037074585.1 Biancaea sappan
AAAATATGAAAAAGAAGGATTTGCTTGGGCCATAATTTTTTGTTGATTAATTTTTTTTTATATTTGATAGAGAAGATAAAAATAAGGAAATTAAAAATTATTTTAAATCCAATATTAATTATTTTGTATACTTTCTTTAAGTTGTTATCTGGTTAAATTATAATTTTGATCCCTATAGTTTCACCAAAATTATAAAATACTTTATTTTTATGTAAAATAGTCCCTATAATTTCCTTATCCATATAAGTTAATAGTTAACTTTGCTATTAAAATAGTCTTATATGATAGTTGATGTGTATATTTGTGAACATGTTAACATATCTAATAATTAATTTTTGTATAATTTTCAACTATCATATTAACAAAATTCTCATTTTACTTTTAATTCTCATTTTGACATAGTGAGAATTTTGTTGGGAATCATCATACTACGTTAGTATGGGAATTATGAAACTACGTCAGCATGGGAATGATAATTTAACCTTGTTCTTATATATAACGCTTGTGTATTTTTCTTTTTCTAATCGATGAGTATTTGTGGTCATTTCCTTATAATTTTTTTTTATTCATACATGAATTGCATGGTTTCTCCGTTTCTTTTCATGTCTTACTAAACATAATTTTAAATTATATAATTCTATTCCATCAAAAGTCATTCCCATTTCGATTCCATTCAAAATATTTCAACCAAACCACAGTACTTAAACTATATCCTTAGAATTTCAAAATTATTCCCTTTAAAATTATAAGATATCAATAATATGATCTTCAGAATTACAAGGGACCAAATTGACTTCACCGAGTTTTTCCAACTTGTCAATACATGCTAGCAATATTTATTTTATGTATATTATTTATTTTATAAATAACGTTTAGTGATAACAATTTATTTGAATGAATTGATATATTAATATTGTATATTTATACACATCTTGGGACATATATTTTGGGTGCTATCTTTAATTAGGTTCATGATAAGATCTTATTGTATTTTGTATTAAGTGACCTATTTGATATATGTTATAAAGTTGGTCTGAGGTGTCATTGTAAATATTTTGTATGTAGATATCAGACTCTAAATAATAACAGTCATATGGTGTTATTATAAAGAGATCGACCCATGGACATGTAGTTTAGATAGTGGTTCTTTGGATTATACAAGGGGCTTGTTTTGGTGACATTGTGTGAGAGTCATTTTGTGTTTTTCATTAGACCAAAAACAATGAGAGTCCCTTATACTCTCCTAAAAGAGCTTACATGTATTCGATCTCTGAACTATGACAGATCAAAGTATGCTCTTTCTTTGTCTATTTATTTGTTCTTATTATTTATCATGATCAATAAATAATAAGTTCATAGTTTAAATTTTTCGCATTTGTGTTTTCTGTGAATCTTGATTGTTTGGCTTGAGATTATACAAAATGTGCTTTCAGCCAAACTGTACGAAACGACATATGTGTTTGTTTTGCCATGCTAAATAGGAATCCTAGGCTATGGCTGATTTGCTATCAGTCCAAAATTAATATAACTTCATGAAGTAGAAGTCCTATTATTACATTCAGAATGTGACGTGCTTATCATCCAAAACGTGACTTGTCCAATATTTTTCAAATAATTAAGATCGGGATTTTAGAAACGAAAACTTATTTTATTAAAAAGGAGCCATCATCAAAATGTTATTTTTGAAAGGTTAAAATTTAGAAAAAAATAAGACACAGACTACCACTACTAAAAAAGGGATCAGACACAGAATTTTCCGTCTTTGATTCAAGGAAATTCAGTCTCTAAATAGTTAGTGTAACGCCTCAGAAAATTGGTAAATGAATATACATATATTATAGAGTGTACCTTATTAATAGTATTATAAGAAAATTGATTTTCAGTGGCGACTAAATAAGTCGCCACCAAAATTTGAGCTTTGGTGGCGACTTTTTAGAGTCGTCACCAAAAGTCAAATTTTTTTTAAATAAAATTAAAAAAAAAATTAGACTTTAGAGTAATCACCAAAAGTTAAATTTTTTTTGAAAAAAATTAAAGAAAGTCAAATTTTTTTAAAAAAACTAAAAAATTAGACTTTTTGTGGCGACTATACTATAGTCGCCACCAAAAGTTAATTTAAAAATATAAATAAATAATATTAAAAATTTTTTAAAAAATAAAAAAATTAAACTTTTGGTGGTGACTACATAGTCGTAATAAAAAATCGATTTAAAAAAAAGAGAAAAAGAAAACTTTTTTAAAATAAAATTTAAAAAAATCAGACTTTTGGTGACGACTCTCATACGCGCGACCAAAAGTCAATTTTAAAAAATAAAGTCAAATTTTTTAAAATAAAATTTAAAAAAATCAGACTTTTGGTGGCGATTCTCATATTCGCCACCAAAAGTCTATTTTTTGAAAAAAAAATGTTAGATTTTTTAAAATAAAATTAAAAAAATTAGACTTTTGGTAGCAACTATGGTGCCACTAAAAGTCTAATTTTTTAAAAGAAATTTAAAAAGTCATTTTTTAATTTATTTAAAAAATTCAAATTTTTTTTATTTTTTTTATTTTCTTAATATTATTTAAAAGAAATTCAAATTTTTTATTTTTTATTTTTTTAAAAAATCAGATTTTTGCTGGCGACTAAAGTCTGATTTTTTTAACCGAAATTGATTTTTGTTTTTACAAAATTAACTGAAGTCGAATTTTTTGCGGTGACTCCCATAATAATAATATATTTGCTTTTTGTTAAGTTAAATATTGTTTTATTTCTGTTTTATAATATTTTTGACTTAAAATAATTTTAACAAATTATATATATATATATATATATATATATATATATAATATTTTACACTTACATAACACAAATGAAGTGGTGGCAGGATGGCATGACACACGTGGTTGCAAGCAAGGGACCCAGGTTTGAATCTCAGATATGCATATATTTAATTTAATTTCAAATAAACTTGGATATTGCACAAAAAAAATTGAGTCACCTCGGGATAGTGAGTTATTCGATCAGCCAAGACCCGCACGAGTCGAATAGGTCTCGGGTCGACCTGCCAGGCCAATCTGCATCCAAAAAGATGACGAGTGATTTTTGGTGGTGATTTTTAGTCGCCACTAAGGTGACCTTTAGTGACAACTAAAGTCACCATCAAAATTCATTTTTTCTAACGAAATTTTTTTTTGGCAATAAAGATGACTTTTGGTGATGATTATAGTCACCACTAAAATGTGACTTTTGGTAGCGACTTTTGAGAATCGCCACAATCAACCACAGACTTACGCCAACAACTTTAGTCGCTACCAAAGACTTTTGGTGGCGACTTTTAGACTTTATCACCACCAAAAGTCTTTTTTCTTGTAGTGTAGCTGATAATTTCCCTGAGTCATCCTATTATTTACAATTATGCAAATTGTAAATTTTACAAAGTAAATTACAGCCAAATAAATAAAATCTCTAAAATACCACAGGAACTAGGTGGTTTATAGGATTACAAAGCATTTCTTCTAATTTGTTCATTTAGAACCCTCTGACTAGATGGAGTATATCTCAAAGCCGCTAACCTTTAGCGGTTTTCCCATCCTCCTCAGCTACTAAATCTGAAAGCAGCAATAGAGAGCATGAGTTTTCGAAAACTCAGTAAGCAGACGACTGTGCAATAAAACAAAGCACAAGTACAAATATCAGCCTCACTACCATAATTAGATTAAACACCACTAACACATAACAGTACGAAATATGATATATATATATATATATATATATTACATACCTTATCACGCAACCAAAACCCGTGATTCACTACACGTCTACAACCTTACAAAACAATCCATAAAGCAATTCTCAACCAAATAAAAGCATAAATAAACACCCACACCAAAATTTATGCAATGCATTATGTATAATGCATTTCCCACTCTTTTCCATGTATATCCATTTAAATTACATAACCGACTTACACAATGGGTACACTTCCATCACATTATGTATGATGCATGTCCCACTACCACTCAGCAGTATTACACAATGGGTAGTTTCCCGCTCTATTTCCATGCATTTCATAATATAATTATGCAAATGATGATATGCAATTCATCCACACCATCACAATACCTCAACCGTCACCACAGAATAATCAGTATTCCTCGCACTATAACACTTTAAATGCAATTAAACATAAAGCCTCCTTATCCCATAAAATAAACCCCACAAGGTAATTTCCACAATTATTCAATGAAATTCTTCTATCTAGTTATTTCCACTAACTAGAGAATTTCATTGATTTAATTCTAACTATGGCATAAATGAGATTTATACAAAACTTGGCCAAATAATTTAATAAAACTTAAATGGCAAGGTCACCTACTCACCTTGATGCCGATAAGGTTTACCGCATAAGAAGTTCCAAGAGACAAAGCCAAATAAGCTCCCAAGTCACCTAAAATCAACCTAAATCAATAATTGAATAAACACAAAAAAATTCACACCACTAACCCTGACCTTTGGTCATTCTTTTGGTCATAAATCTTAACTAATAAGATTTTTTAAACCAATCTTATACCATTGGAAACTAGACTTAATGAAGCTTCCAACGATGTAAAGTTTGCTAAAAATGGAGTCTAGATGAAGAAATTATGGCTATTTGAAAATAGACCAAGGAGGCTATTTGATGGCTGGCACCTAGGGTGCCAGATGCCTAACTTTTTGCCCAAATTTATGTGCTTGGCACCTGGGGCACCAAGACCAAGCTTTTCCCCACAAGGGTGGCGCCTGAGGCGCCATGGCTCCGACTCTGCGATTTCTTCATAGATTTGGCTTAGATTTGGCTAAATCTTCATCGTTTTCCATGATTTCTTCCATATGATCTCATCTTTGATGTCTAAGGAGTATTTAGACATCAAAATCCCCAATTCTAACCAAGAAATGAAGCCAGAATCTCAGATATACCCCAAATACCCTTAAAACTATAAAACAGGGAAAAGTTAATGAAATCGAAATTCCTACCTTGATTCTTTGCTTTCCCTACATTGCTAGGCCACCGATGACTAGTCCCATCACTAAAGAAAGCTTCTCCGAAGCTCGTTAAGGATTTGGAGTAAAGAGGGTGAAGTAGAGAGAAGGAAGAGAGAAAGAGAAAGTGAAAGTGAAGAGAGAGACATTACAAAAAATTTGACTTTTGGTGGCGACTTTTAGTGGCAATTAAGTTGCTGTTAAAAATTTGCGGCTAAAAAGTTTTTGGTGGCGATTAAAGGAGTCGCCAACAAAAGTCTTTTTTTTTTTGTAAAAAAAATTGTGTCAAAAAATTGACTTTTGGTCACCTTTAGTGGCGACTTTGAAGTTGCCACTAAAAGACCTTTGGTGGCAACTTTAAAAGTCGCCACCAAATACATTTGATAGCGACTAAAAGTCTCCACCAAAAGTCAACAGTAAATTTTTTAGACTTGGATTGGTTTCCCAGATCGACCCGATACCCATTCGATCTATGCGGGTCTTGGTCGATCTACTAATTCATTGCCCCAGGGTGACTCATTTTTTTGTGAAATATTTAAGTTTATTTGAAATTAAACCAAACATATGCATACCTGAGATTCAAACCTGAGTCCTTTGCTTGCAACCATGTGTGTCTTGTTATTATGCCACCACTTTATTTGTTCTGTGTAAGGACAAAATATTATATATATATATATATATATATATAATTTGTTAAAATTATTTTAAGCCAAAAACATCATAAAACTGAAATTAAACAACATCTAACTTAACAAAAAGGAAATACATTATTTTTAATAGATTAAGAGATAAAAAATAATTATATATATATATATTAAAAATTGACTTTTGGTGGCAACTATAAGAGTCGTCACCAAAAGTCAATTTTTTTCAAATAAAATTAAAAAAAATAGACTTTTGGATTTTTGGTCACCTTTAGTGGCGATTGTCAAAATCTTTAGTGGAAAAGCTTTTACAGTCGCCACCAAGAGACCATTGGTGGCGACAAAAGTCGTCACCATACTACATTTGGTGGTGACTTTAAAAGTTGCCACTAAAAGTTACTTTTAGTGACGACTTTAAAAGTTGCCACTAAATGTTACTTTTAGTGGTGACTTTTAGTTGCCACCAATGGTCTTTTAGTGGCGACTTTAAAAGTCGCCACTAAAGGTAACCAAAAATCATTTTTTGACATGAAATATTTTTTTCAACAAAAAAGACTTTTGGTGACGACTATAGTCGCCATTAAAGGGTGGCTTTTGGTGGTGACTATGAGAGTCACTACCAAAAGTCTATTTTTTAATTTTATTTAAAAATAATTGACTTTTGGTGGCGAGTTTTGAAAATCGCCACTAAAAGTCTGACTTTTAGTGGCGATTGTGGAAGTCGCCACCAAAAGTCAATTATTTTTTTAATTTTATTTAAAAGTAAATTAACTTTTGGTGGTAACTTTCAAAAGTTGTCATAGAGTCACCACCAAAAGTTGACTTTCAGATGCGACTCCTTTAGTCGCCACCAAAAGTCGACTTTCAGTGGCGAGTTTTTTAGTCGCAACCAAAATGTCGCCACTGAAAGTTATTTTTTTTGGTGTAGTGAGAGAGGAAAATGAGAAATGAGAAAAAAGAGGTGGGATCGCCTATATATATATCTGCCTATGGTGAAATTATTAATTTGCCCCTAGGTAACTGTCGGTTAACCTTGACAATGGCTAATTCATAATTTCTCTAATTTAGGTATTTTCTATATTCTAAATGCCACCTATTTCTTCATTTCACTTTAATCCCTCTTTAGACCTCATGACTACTCTCCCTGTTCCTTGTTTCTTAATTGTATCTCCACAAAATTTCCTCTTCCTCTTATCTTTAAATCTTAAAAAAAATATCTGCAATAAAATATCTAATCCAATTATTTATCTCTATTTTCATAAATAATATTTAAAAAGAATAATTTAAATATGGAAATTGAAAAATAACCAAATAATTCCATTAAAATAAATGAAAATTTTCATTATAACAACCGTAATACCACCAATTACGTGATTCCAAAATTGGCGGGTATTACACTTAGAGATGGAAACTGAGATGGATTCGGATCCGTCTCTAATTTAGTCATCTCAGATTTTTGAGATGGATAAATGTTTTGCCTCAGATTTTTGGGACGGATAAATTCCATCTCAGGTTTCTGGCATGGATATGTTGTCCATCTCAAATCTAACACGGTATATTTCGTCCTTAAATCCGTGTCTGATTAGAGACAAAATATTCTATCTCATGTTTGAGTAAGATTTTGGAGCCAAATCATCCGTTTTCTGAATTGGGGTGGATTTAGAGACGAAAAATTTTGTGTCTTATTTGAGACAGATTTGTTCTATCTCAAATTAGACATTGAATTATTCCATTCCTAATTAGAGATGGATTATCCATCCTAGATGTCCACCCTTAATTATAGACATATTATCTGTCCCAAATTTTGCCCCTAATGTTCTAACCTAATGTTTTTTAAACTTAAACACTCTCAGATTAACCTGTATAAAATGAAGAAAAACCAATAATGCAAACCAGTTGTATAAAATAAAGAAATGTTTGATTGTTACATAAATAAAAACCCAAGCGTGCATACATAAAAACCTAACATTACATAAATGTCCAAACATAACATCAAAAACTTAGTCTAAGGGGTGACCTGAGAGCTGGGTCTCATTGTCATCATTTATGGGACCTACGCATCTGTCTATGGACTCCATATAGTGGCCCATCATCCATCAAAAATCATCCAGCATGGATGCCTGAGTGTATATCATCTAAGAATTCTCCTCGATCAGCTGGGTTGCCATGGTAACCACTTATTGCTGAGTTTTCAGCTGAGCCATCATGGGCTCCATACGGTGCTACAACTCATCCTCGAATTGAGGATGGAGACCCAATGAATTAGCAGAATGGTGGCTCAATGAATGGATTAGGGATGAAATATGAGACAGACAAATTCTATCTATGATCCCTTTATTTTTTGTAGTGTATGAAAATATAATAGGTTCAATAGTGCATTAAGTGTAGGGTAAAATGCTTCTGTGTGCTCAGAGCTATAGGGGTTGAGGAAGCCTAGGTGTTGAACTATGATCCTCAAAGTGGGTTTGCCACAAAACTAAAATTCCTCACAGGTGTTAAGTTAGTATTGTCTAAGTTTATTATGACAATAGATAGTGCAATTGTAGTTATGACAGGCTCAAAGAGCATGCATCTCTTGTAACTTTTAACCCTTTCTATTTATGAGATGATCTAGTGAGCCAAATTCAATTTCCTTTTGGTTACCATGCACCATAAAAGGAACAATTCTACTTTTGAAATTATTGTTGGGTTATCCTTCCTCCCCAAGTGAGAATAAGCCAACAATATGTGGATATATTATTATTATTATTATTATTATTATTATTATTATTATTATTACTGAGATGATCTAGTGAGCGAAATTCAACAATATGTGGATATTGTCTTTGATTCAAGTAATGCCAAAGCTAATAATAATAATAATAATAATAATAATAATAATAATAATAATAATAATAATAATAATAATAATAATAATAATAATAATAAGTTGTACTAAGTTCTTTATCTTTTTATTTGCTCGTCTACTGAAAAAATATTATATTCATACATTATGTTCCTTTTTGTCACGCTGTTTGCAGGTTTAATTAGAGAGCTTCGAGAGTGAGTCATGAGTTAATAAATGCTGGTGAACAAGAATGAATGTTATAGATGTTGGTCTGCCAAATGCCAGATTATATATTAATTACTTTTTAATATTGGCTTGCACTTACTATGGTTTGATGGATAGTGTTAATCGTGATTTTTGATTTGTCCCAAATCTGACAACAAATAAAAGAATCAAAAACAATGTGGTTTCAAAGTTATCCGATAATCTCTTTTTTTATGGAAAATGTGTGTTGAATACAAATAACTGAAAGGTAATGGCACGAAAGAACGTGAGACTGGAAATACACTTTTTGCAGAAAAGTCAAAAAAATGGTAAAAGCAAAGTAAAATGCAAAAAGTAGTTTGCATAAAGTAAATTACTGAAAATAGATTGCTGAAAGTTAAAGTGCAAAAGGTTATAAATGAAGCAATTAAAGTACAGGAAGTTAAATGAAAGTGATTAAAATGTAGGAAGTTAAATCAAAGTGATTAAAATGCAGGAAGTTAAATGAAAGTGTAGTAAATTGCATAAAGTAAAGGAGATTGGAATGAAATTATAGGAATGATAAAGACTTTGAATTAAATTGACTGGAACATTAAAGGGGAAAGCATAATTTGATGTTAATTCGTTAATCTGCTTGTGTGAGATGTTAGGATTTTTAATCAAGAGTTGACAACCCCGTTTACAACAAAACACTTAGTATTTATAGGCAAATGGCAGAAATAATTGCTTATCTACTTATTCGACACGTAAGTGGCAGTTTACATTGCTCGACACAACTGCCTTAATAACTTGATGATGGAAATAACTGCCTTCAACGACTTCTTTTTGACAATTTTTACTTATTGTGTCTTCGACGTTTGACAACTTGATCCCCTGTTAACATTCGACAACTAGTTTCTCATACCTGTTTATCAAATGATGTGCTTCCAATGATTCTAATTCGATAGATATGACATTATTATCGAGAATTATTTTGAGCTAACTTGTCTGTTCCACATTCTCCTTTGTCAAAGGTCAAGTCATTGATTTCAGTCGAGTCTCTATGCCAGGTTACTAGTTTGACACTTCTACAATTGGCACCATTTTGTTACACCATCGAAGACAATTACTTGTTAGCCAAGCAATACAACTTTCACTGACAATTATATATATATTTTAAAATAATTGTCTAACAAATGCCTGCCAAAATTTTGTTCTCGATGAACACGAAGAGAACTAAATTTTAAATAGCCTCAAAACTGACACCGAATTTCAAGGGATTTTACTTAGGATCATGATTATCTCTAATATGGCAACTTTATCTCGGCATGTGAGTTATTACTGCCTTTCCGATGTTTTGTTTCCTTTAAAACGGCACGTGAGCTGTTACTACCTTTCTGACGTTTCGTTTCCTTTAAAACCCTAAATCTTAGTCAGTTGTACACTTACTCTGCTATTTTCGTTTTGTTCTCTCTCTCATGTTATTCCCTTTTTCTTTGTACCTTTGAATATATTCACCTCTTAGCTACTATCATTAATGGTATCCTTTAATGTTGGGGCTTCTTCTTCTGCCAAGAAACCACTAGTGCCAAAAACATAATCCGAGACCCAGTTATAGATCGATCAGAGCTATGGTAGAAATCAAAGGTAATAATCCCCATTCCGAACTCTTCTTCTACTCCTCCTTCTGCATTTCTAGGACCCTTGCTATCTCCAGAAACTCTCTTGAAAAATCTTCGTCTGGTGTTTCTTTGTAAAACTCCTGAAGAAGCTATTCTTGCTTTGGCTTCGTCATTACCCATCTATTACTTTTAGAAGGCTAGAAGGATATTCAAAATGCCTCCTTCTAGAGTCGATGGATACCACGTCTGGCATGATAGGGTACAAGTGCATAAAGGTGAATTTTGAAAGAAGATGGGCATTTTTGACCTTATTCAATTCTTTCGACACACCATTAGAGTTGATCCTACCATGGTCGAGGCATCGGTCTTTTCTGGAATAAGACCACTAACAACTTCCTTTTTTCTTATGGCATGATGAGTCTGACTCTTTTTGATGTATCAACCATTACAGGCCTTTGACCAGACTGAAAGGTTATTCACCTATTCCTTCAACCTCGCTAAACCATAGAGGTGTATTCACCCAAACACATTTCATTTTCTTCTTTTATATACCCTCATCATAAAAGTTCATCTGTTATGTCAGATGAAGAGCACATCGCTTTTATCCTCCTTTGGCTATTGGCTTATTTCTTTGGCTATAAATTTGTAAATATAGCCAAATCCCTTCAGTTTTTAGCCAACCTTATTTACGAGGGTACCCGATTGGCCTTAAGCCAATGGCTCTTAGCCAATCTTTTCCATTGTATAAGCTAAATGGTCTACAATATTAAGGCTCAGTCGAGAAAAGGAAAAGGTTAGAGGCCCTATTTGGCTACTTCAACTATGGTTGAATACTATTTAGAGCAGCGTCTGACTGTCAAGCCTCTGAGTGATGAATTAGCTAGTTATATGTCTGGCTCATATGGGCCAAAACTTTGTTATTTGACATGCAATTCTCTTATAAGGGATGAGAAGCATAATTGTTTTCCACTTTTTTCAAGATTTTTCATTCTATTGCCTGTGATTCGACCAAAATAAACTTTACCCATTTGCTAAGCGTCGAAAAGGTCCTAGATGGTTCACTCAACTGATAGCATCCGACAATAAGGTTGCTTCGATGTAGTCAAATTTTCTTTGTTGATAGATCATTTTTATGGGTGCTTCTGACACGGAAGATGTCAGTTTCTATGTCCATCTGCCCAATATGGTCACTTGACAGATGAGCTTCTGCCAATCTATTCCAGCACCTTACTCATCCACACCAAGCGACCGTTTTGTCAATGCTTACATCTCTAAGGAAAAGGATATTAAGGAGTTGATGAAGGAGAAAAACAGACACAAGCAGCCCCTCGAGCTCATACCTTTCAAAATTTCACAAGGAGTGTCAAACTGCTTTGTTGATTGGTGGTTAAAGTACTACCAATTATATCGTCAAAGTATCAAGACGTATTTTGACATTCTTGTTGATTCTCCTGTACAGGAACAAGACTCGGCATTGAAGACTAAAGATGAGCATCCAGAAGAAATTCGGGCATTTGAGAAATTTTACAAGATAAAATAGGATCATCGATACCTTCATTGGATTGTTCGAAATGTGGAAGAAATCGTAGCTAAACTAAAACAAGAGCACAATGCCTGACATGGTTTTAGATATTTACAATACCCTGATATTCAGCTGGAATTTATTTAAAAGATTCCTTTTCTAGATCCAGTCTCATTGCCTTGTGCTCATTTTGGTTTGGCTAACATATTTCCTTGGGAATAGATGAGGGTTGGCAACTTCAAATTTATCAAAAAATGTTTATCTTCATAAACCTTTTCCAAACAAGAGACAAAGGAGATACTTTCACTCATCAGTTTGCCCTTCCTTTTAAACAATCCGATGCTGTAAGGGTTGCCACCGAATTTCCTCAAGGTATATGATTCCATCTATTACAAGACAAGAGTCATTTTTGATAACTCACACTTTTTATATATCATCTGCAGCTTTCCCTTTAAAGGAAGCTTTAGCTTACAAGTGGCCAGTAGAGTAATTGGTCGAGTTTGAAGAAGAAGAGGAAGATAGATAACCTCTTAAGAGGAGAAAGAAAATGGTTAGAGCGAGGGACTGACCGATGATCAAAGCGAGTGACTGATTAGCTGCTTTTCTCCAAAACTGTTGAACTCATTGCATTTAAAGCACTCTTTAATTTTGATGATTGACAAATTAACTTAAAATAGTTCATATCTAAAGTTCTTATGCATTTCAGCATCACGTTGGTCGACCACCTTGCCTGCACTAGTCGACCAATGGTTTACAGAAGCAAAAGATCAGAATGGTAATATCACGCTGGTCGACCACCTTGCCTGTACTGGTCGACCAATGGTTCACATAAGCAAAAGATCATAATGGTAATATCACGCTGGTCGACCACCTTGCCTGCACTGGTCGACCAATGGTTTACAGAAGCAAAAGATTAGAATGGTAATATCACGCTGGTCGACCACCTTGCCTGCACTGGTCGACCAATGGTTTACAGAAGTAAAATATCAGTAACAAGTGATACACTGGTCGACCACCTTTCCTGCCCTGGTCGACCAATGAACTCCAGTAATCATCACTACCACTCATTGGTTGACCACTCCTTGAACACTGGTCGACCATCGTGTTCCAGCAAGAAGATTGTTTTGAAGACTGGTCGACCACCATTGCTCCACTGGTCGACCACCCAGCTCCAGTAGAAGAAGAAATCAAGCACTGGTCGACCAATGCAATATGACTGGTCGACCAACGCACCTGTTGTTTCAGTTCTGGAGCTTACTGGTCGACCATCGTGCCACACTGGTCGACCACCGACATCGTAAAAGAGCTCTAACGGCTAGTTTTTGCTGACGTAATATAAGATTTATTTTGTAATTTATCTCCAACGGCTCTATTTCTCCCTGGTCTTTAAATATCTGCCTTAAGGAGGTTATTTGTAACAGAGTAGAGAAATCAAGTGTGCTATATATCCTTGAAGTCAATCTCATTCAAATCTGTGTATTACAAAAAGAGCTTGCTACTGTCACATTCACTCTGTTTTGAGAGTTTGCTTCTGAAAATTGTTTTTCTCTTAGTGTATCAAGGAAGTTCTTTCTTGGAGTTTGTTTTTGTAAGAAAACAAATCTGTGAGGGGGAGAGACACCCTTGGAAAGGAAAAGATCTCTGTTGTAGTGGCTCACAAGTGCCCTTCTGCATAAACTTGTGGTTCATAGTGAAATACTCAAGAAATATTCTTGGGGACTGGATGTAGGCTTGGATTAAGGTGAACCAGTATAAATATATGTGTTTATCTTTCCTCCTTATTCTTTTAACTGCTTAAAGTCTTTTAATTGTTTAATTAACATCTTTCTTCATCTTTATATCACTCTGTTTTCTGTATTGTTAATATATTGCTACTGAACTTTAAATTATCTTAAACTTCCTATTATCTTTTAAATAAATTTTTATTTTACCCAATTCACCCCCCTCTTGGGTTACAGCCATATTTATCAATTGGTATCAGAGCTTGGGCTCTTGATTAAAGACATAACAGTCTAAGAGTATAAAATGGCTGGTCTTGGTGATTGTATTTTACCTGAAGGAAGCTCATTTACAAAACCTCTTGGTTTTAATGGTAACCATTATAGCTACTGAAAATCCAAGATGAAACTTTTCTTTAATGCAGTAGACCTTGATCTCTAGGATATTGTGGAAAATGGACCTTATATACCTATGAAGGTTGTTGAAGGGCAAAGTATTCCAATACCCAAAAGAGAATGGTCTGAATCAGAAAAGAAATTAGTTCATTTAAATGCCAAAGCTATAATGATTATTGTTAGCGCCTTGAAATGCCAAAGAAATGTGGGACACTTTGGAATGTGGGACATGAGTTTCTAGTTGTACAACTGCCAAAGAAATGTGGGACACTTTGGAAGTTGCACATGAAGGAACTCAAGGAGTTAAGGAATCAAAAATTAGCACTCTTACAAATGAATATGAAAATTTCAAAATGAAGAATGATGAAAGCATAAGTGAAATGAAATTAAGATTTACTCATATTACTAATCATTTTAGAGCTCTCGGTGTAACCTATGCAGAATCTTCTCAAACCACCAAGATATTAAGATGTCTCACTCCGGAATGGGAAGCCAAGAGAACAGCAATCATGGAAGTAAGAGGAGAATCTATGAAATCGCTCACAGCTCTGTTTGGAAATCTTCAAAACTATGAGCCAAAAATTCTGGAAATGAGGCAAGAAGATGAATCCAAGAAAAAGAAGACTCTCCCCTTAAAGTCATATTCCTCCAAGAAATCAGAAACAGAAAGTGATGAAGAAGAAGAAATCAATGAAAAAGATCTTGGTCTTTTTATTAGAAAATTCAAGAAATTTATGAGGAACAAAAATACAAGAAAATGGAGAAAAGACCAAGATAGCAAAGAAGGCCCTACATGTTATAAATGCAAAAGGATTGGACATCTAAAATAGGAATGTCCAAAACTCAACAAAGAACAAGAAGAAAAGAGAGGACATGACAAAAGTAAGAAGAAGGCGTATGTATCTTCAATCTGGGCTAACAGTGAATCAGATGAAGAAGATGAAGAAGCTAATCTCTGCTTCATGGCAAAAGAAATTCAAAAATTAAATTTACAGCTGGGCACTTCAAATAATTCAGACAAGGAGGAAAATAGAGAAGCAGATCTTTGTCTCATAGGAAGAGATAATGAAGAGGTAATTTCTTCTGAACCTTTATATTCATTTGATGAACTGCAAGAAGCTTTTGAAGAATTGCATGATGAATATGTACAACTTGCAAAAAGATTAAGAATTTCAAAACAAAAGATTTCTTTGCTTGAGAGTGAAATTCTAAATTTGAAAGATGATCTTAATATACTCAAGGAAAGAAATATGGATCTTGAAAAACAAAATTCAGTTTTGATAGAGGAAAATGCAAACATGAAAGCTTTGCTTAAATATCCAAAAAAATAATTGTCCTTGCTGTAGGTGCATTGATTTAGAAAAGGAAAATAAGGATTTAAATACCACCCTTGCAAAATTTACTCAAGGGAGAGACAATTTGAATATATTGCTTGGAAAACAAAGATGTGTTTTTGATAAAGCAGGAATAGGCTACAAGACTAAGGCTAGGCAAAAATATTACAAAAATTTCTTTGTTCCAGTAGCAATGTCAAATAGTCCTTTCATTACTTGTTTCTATTGTGGCTTAAAAGGACACATTTCTAACTCCTGCTGCTATAAGAAAATGACTCCAAATGGAAACAAGAAAAAGTAGGTTGTTAAAGGAACAATTAACAAAGAAGGACCCAAAAAAATTTAGGTACCTAAAAGGAGCTAAAATTTCTGCAGGTTTGCCTCAAATCTAGGAGTGAAAAATGGTACTTGGATAGTGGTTGTTCCAAGCACATGACTGGAGATAAATCCAAGTTTCACTCTTTATTTCCAAAAGGAGGCAAAGTGACCGTTAGAGGAAATGACAAAGGATTAATCAAAGGTATTGGTAAGGTTGGTAAGAACTCTTCAACTTCCATTGAAAATGTGTTATTTGTTGAGGGCCTTAATCATAATTTGCTTAGCATTAGTCAACTATGCGACAAAGGAAATAGAGTTATTTTTTATTCATCTTGTTGCATAGTTGAAAACATCATTGATAAGCAAATTAAGCTTGTTGGCCAAAGAATCAATAATGTTTATGTTATAAATCTTGATGAAGATTCTCCTATTGATTCTAAATGCTTAATTAGTGTAAATGAAGAAAGTTGGCTTTGGCACAGAAAATTGGCTCATGCTAACATGAACCATTTGGATAAATTAGTCAAAAAGGATCTTGTGATAGGCTTACCCAAAATAAGATTTGAAAATGATAGACTTTGTGATGCATGTCAAAAAGGTAAGCAAGTCAAAAGTTTTTTTAAGACTAAAGAAATTGTTTCAACTACAAAGCCTTTACAACTTCTCCATATGGACCTTGTAGGACCATCTAGAACAAAAAGTCTTGGAGCCAACTCCTATGCACTAGTTGTTGTAGATGATTATTCAAGGTACACATGGACTCTCTTCTTAGCTCAAAAAGATCAAGCTTTTCAATCATTTCTCAAATTAGCAAAATTCATTCAAAAGGAACAAAGCTTGACCATTGTGAGAATTAGAAGTGACCATGGCGGAGAATTTGACAACCATAACTTTATGGAATTCTGTGATGAAAATGGGATTGAGCATAACTTCTCATCTCCTAAAACTCCTCAACAAAATGGTGTTGTTGAAAGAAAAACAGAACACTTGGGGAGATGGCAAGAACAATGCTCAATGAAAGAGATCTTCCTCAATACTTTTGGGCTGATGCCTTTAATACTGCCTGCTATATAATGAATAGAGTTCTAATAAGGCTAATTTTAAAGAAAACTCCCTATGAATTATACAGAGGAAGAAAACCCAATATTTCTCATCTCCAAATTTTTGGTTGTAAATGTTTTGTATTGAACAATGGAAAAGAAAATTTAGGAAAATTTGATGCCAAAGTCGATGAAGGAATCTTCCTTGGTTACTCAAGCACTAGCAAAGCTTATAAAATCTATAATAAAAGAACACAAACTGTTGAAGAATCCATACATGTTGTCTTTGATAAGTTTACCCCTTCTCTTAAAGACTGTACTAATGACTGTGAAGTATTAGATTCTTTCAAAAACCTTTCTCTGGATGATAAAGTAAAGCAGGAACATGAAGGAAATGCAAAGGAAGATATCACCATGAATCAAGGAGAAGAAATTTCTCAAGAAGAGCAAATACCTCTTGAGGAGATTACTATCAGTAACAATAATGATCTTCTAAGAGACTGGAAGTATGCCAAAAGCCATCCCAAAGAACTCATCATAGGGGATGCATCACAAAGGGTAACAACTCGAAACTCCCTTAGAAATGTCAGTAATCATTCTGCCTTTTTTCTCATAGTGAACCAAAAAATATTGATGATGCTATTATTGATGAATATTGGATCTTGGCTATGCAAGAAGAACTGAATCAATTTGAAAGAAGCCAAGTCTGGGATTTAGTACCTAAACCAAATAATCACACAATAATTGGGACAAAATGGGTATTTAGAAATAAACTAGATGAAAATGGAAATGTGATTAGGAATAAAGCTAGACTAGTTGCAAAAGGTTATAATCAAGAAGATGGCATTGACTATGATGAAACCTTTACACCTGTGGCTGGACTTGAAGCTATTAGAATGCTCTTAGCTTTTGCATGCATACATGATTTCAGACTATTTCAAATGGATGTAAAAAGTGCTTTCCTCAATGGCAACATTTTGGAAGAAGTCTATGTTGAGCAACCCCTTGGTTTTAAAGATTTTGAAAAACATGATTATGTATTTAAATTAAAAAAGGCTCTCTACGGTCTTAAGCAAGCTCCTAGAGCTTGGTATGATCGATTGAGCTCTTTTCTCTTAGAAAACAATTTTTCAAGAGGTAAGATTGATACGACATTGTTCTTTAAAAAGGAAAAGAATGACTTGATTATTGTGCAAATCTATGTTGATGATATCATTTTTGGGGCTACTAATGAAAAGCTTTGCAAAGAGTTTGCCAAAATTATGCAAGGTGAATTTGAGATGTCAATGATGGGTGAACTGAACTTCTTTCTTGGGCTTCAAATAAAACAAATGGATCATGGTACATTTGTATGTCAAACCAAGTATACTAAGGAATTGTTAAAAAATTTTGGAATGGAAAATGCAAAACCTGCATCTACGCCAATGAGCACTTCAACATACTTGGATTTGGACGAAGAGGGTCAACCATTTGACATAACTAAGTATCGAGGTATGATCGGTTCACTTTTATACTTAACTGCGAGTAGACCCGATATCATGTTTAGTGTTTGCATGTGTGCACGTTTTCAGGCTTGTCCAAAAGAATCTCATTTTAAAAATGTAAAAAGAATTTTTAGATACTTGATTAGCACATTTAAGATGGGTTTATGGTATCCTAAAGGATCCTCAAATGTTTTAATTGGCTACTCAGATGCTGATTTTGCGGGTAGCAAAACTGATAGGAAAAGTACAAGTGGAACTTGCCAATTTGTTGGTAATTCTCTTGTCTCTTGGTTTAGCAAAAAGCAAAATAGTGTTGCCTTATCCACAGGTGAAGCTGAATACATTGCAGCTGGAAGTTGCTGTGCTCAAATTTTATTGATGAAGCAATAACTTGAGGATCTTGGTGTATTTCTTAAAAATATTCCCATCAAATATGATAATACAAGTGCCATTTGTCTGTCTAAGAATCCAGTTCAGCACTCAAGAACCAAACATATTAAAATAAGACATCATTTTCTAAGAGATCATGTTCAAAAGCAAGATGTCTTACTAGAATTTGTGCAAACTGAACTCCAATTAGCTGACATTTTCACAAAACCTCTATGTGAGGAATGATTTTGCTTTATAAGAAGAGAACTTGGCATGGCAAATCCCTTTGAACTCTAAATTGTTTCATCATTGCATATATGTTTAATTTGAATATTTCTCTTTACCCTACTGACTTGAGCTTCGGAGTGTCCATTAACCATAATTTGTAGGAATTCATTCTTATACAAATCCCATAAGTCTTGGTCATTCCTCTATACTTTGTAATCTACAAAAATTTTTGTTGATCGACCAACGCTTACATCACTGGTCAACCAACGATACATCCTTTGAATCAACGTCCAGTGCTAGGAGCCCAACACTGAACGCTGAGACAAGTGGTCGACCAGTCTGAAGCCTTTGGTCGACCAGTTTGAGGTAGTACGTAAGAAAATCTCTTCTGGTCAGGAATGGTCGACCAGCCATTTCACGATGGTCGACCAACCCTCGACATCTCGCTATTCCATTCCCTCGATGGTCGACCAGTGGACCAACGTTGGTCGACCAACGCTTGACAGAACATTTTCCCTTATTTTTCTTCCTTCGATGGTTGACCAGTGTACATTCGGTGGTCGACCAACGCTCATTTAAATTTTGCAGCTATATATTCACATTCTCTGATTTTCAAATCATTCTTCACCGTTTCATTTAGTCGATCTCCTCTGTTCTCTCTGGTTTACCACGTCTCTGCCCTTCCCAGGTACCATTTCTTCCAATCTTTGAATTCCAATCTTCCTTTCCTCTCCAAATCACATTTTCTAGGGCTTTTTCGAAGGTTTCTGCCCAAATACTTCAACCTTTGCCTCTTCTCCTAGCTTTTGCCCTAATTTCGTGATTCTCAAAGCTCCTTCAAATCTCTATTATGGCTTCATCTTCACGGACAAGGAAGACAAGGACCAAAAACCCAAGTACTCTACCTGTGGGCGATCTTCTGGTCAATGAGGAACAAAGAGAACGGTATGCACAATTTTTTTAATCTAGAAAAGTTCTTCTCAGCAAATACTTAGATTGGGATTATTTTGCTCAAAGAAATATGCCTTTCATCATTGAGCAATAACCTGTCATTAGCATCCATAGCATTGATCTTGACTCCTTGACCAGAGTATTCAACTTCTCTATTGATAGTCCTATAAGTTTCTTCTTTGTTATAGTCAATAGAGCTAAGAGAATAATAACTATTAGAGAAATGCAAATATGAGTTATCCGGTGGTGGAATCCCAATAATTTCTGCAAGTTGATTGTCTGGACAAAATGGGTGTGAAGCATTTTGTTAAATATAAGGGTCACTGGTCTGATGAAGTTGTTAAAGCATTCTACACTACATTTGCATATAATTCCAGAAGGGGGATTTGTACTGCTAAGGTTAGAGGGACTAAAATTCTTTTTAGTGAAACTCAACTTGCAGAAATTATTGGGATTCCACCGCCGGATAACTCATATTTGCGTTTCTCTGATAGTTATTATTCTCTTAGCTCTATTGACTATAACAAAGAAGAAACTTATAGGACTATCAATAGAGAAGTTGAATACTCTGGTCAAGGAGTCAAGATCAATGCTATGGATGCTAATGATAGGTTATTGCTCAATGTTATTACTCATATTTTTATCAATAAACCTAGCAATTGGGCTGAAGGAAGTGAATCTGAGTTCCTTATTATGGCCTGTTTTCTAAATGGAACTCAGTTTAATATTCCTCACCTCATCATGGAACGAATGGCCTCGTGTGTCTCAAAACGGAATGCTCCTTTACCATATGCTCACATTGTTTCAAAGATTGTAAAACATTGCAAGATCAACATCACTTCAACGTCATGAAATCTGCCTCCATTATTGATCAAAACTCTCTGAGGCGGATGAATTTTGAGTTAGTTGGAAATGAATGGAGAAGAGCTCCTGATAATGTAACTATGAAGAGGGCCCGAGAAAGAAGAGAAAGTGGAATACGTCCTCACATAGCAGTAAGTGACAGTGAAGAGGACTCTGACGAAGAAGAGGAAACGGTTCCTCCAGTCGATTCCTCAGCTAGTCCTTCAATTCCTACTGAACCATCCTCACAGATGCTGCTTGATCTGTTGGACAATTCAAATCACATGCTTACTTTGATGGATTCTATGAATTCCAGACTTCAATCATTAGAAATAGCATCTTCTACTCAAGCTTCTGAACTTCAGCAGATTAAGGACATGGTTCGTGATCTTCATCAACGGCCTTGAGCATCCTTTCCCCTTCTTTTTTGTTGATAACAAAGGGGGAAAAGTATTCTGTGTTTTAATTCTGTGTTTTAGAGATTATGTTTTGGGATTATTTTGTGTTTTAGAGATTATGTTTTGGGATTATTTTGCTACTACTCTTGCTACTCTTATGAATTTGTTGTCTAATTATTATGCTTTTAATGGTTATGATACTGATGCTAACACTACTCTGTTTGTTTAATATTTTTTTTATCAAGATATATGATTCAGGGGGAGTATATCAAATAAACAACTATTTTAATTTGGTTGTCATCATCAAAAAGGGGGAGATTGTTGAACTCAATTGCATTTAAAGCACTCTCTAATTTTGATGATTGACAAATCAACTTAAAATAGTTCGTATCTAAAGTTCTTATGCATTTCAGCATCACGTTGGTCTACCACCTTGCCTGCACTGGTCGACCAATGGTTTACAGAAGTAAAAGATCAGAATGGTAATATCACGCTGGTTGATCACCTTGCTTGCACTGGTCGACCAATGGTTTACAGAAGTAAAAGATCAGAATGGTAATATCACACTGGTCGACCACCTTGCCTGTACTGGTTGACCAATGGTTTACAGAAGCAAAAGATCAGAATGGTAATATCACGCTGGTCGACCACCTTGCCTGCACTGGTCGACCAATGGTTTACATAAGTAAAATATCAGTAACAAGTAATACACTGGTCGACCACCCTTCCTGCCCTGGTCGACCAATGAACTCCAATAATCATCAGTGCCACTCATTGGTCAACCACACCTTGAACACTGGTCGACCATCGTGTTCCAGCAAGAAGATTGTTTTGAAGACTGGTCGACCACCATCGCTCCACTGGTCGACTACCCAGCTCCAGTAGAAGAAGAAATCAAGTACTGGTCGACCAATGCAATATGACTGGTCGACCAACGTACCTGTTGTTTCAGTTCTGGAGCTCACTGGTCGACCATCGTGCCACACTAGTCGACCACCGACATCGTAAAAGAGCTCTAACGGCTAGTTTTTGCTGACGTAATACAAGATTTATTTTGTAATTTATCTCCAACGGATCTATTTCTCCCTGGTCTTTAAATATCTGCCTTAAGGAGTTTATTTGTAACAGAGTAGAGAAATCAAGTGTGCTATATATCCTTGAAGTCAATCTCATTCGAATCTGTGTATTACAAAAAGAGCTTGCTACTGTCATATTCACTATGTTTTGAGAGTTTGCTTCTAAAAATTGTTTTTCTCTGAGTGTATCAAGGAAGTTCTTTCTTGGAGTTTGTTTTTGTAAGAAAACAAATCTGTGAGGGGGAGAGACACCCTTAGAAAGGAAAAGATCTCTGTTGTAGTGGCTCACAAGTGCCCTTCTACATAAACTTGTGGTTCATAGTGAAATACTCAAGAAATATTCTTGGGGACTGGATGTAGGCTTGGATTAAGCTGAACTAGTATAAATATCTGTGTTTATCTTTCCTCCTTATTCTTTTAACTGTTTAAAGTCTTTTAATTGTTTAATTAACATCTTTCTTCATCTTTATATCACTTTGTTTTCTGTATTATCAATATATTGCTACTGAACTTTAAATTATCTTAAACTTCCTATTATCTTTTAAATAAATTTTTATTTTACCCAATTCACCCCCCTCTTGGGTTACAGCCATAAAACCTATCAAATCCAAAACGATAACTAAGTCAAAAAATGAAAAGGCTTCGACAAAAAGAAAAATAGTTTTTCCTGATGTCGGACATACTTCTAAGAAGTCTAAAGCACGTGAGAACCTAGTAGTCTTTGACATGGCTATTGGGCCTAAGGTAGTTTTTGTTAACTGTCAAATGATATGATTTGTCGAGTAGATTTAGTTGAATAAAATATACTCATCCATCTTTTTATTATCAAGAAAAAGATTCGGTTCTTGAATATTCAACCTCGGCTCATGCATCCAACGATTCAAATTTGTCGACCCAGTCACGTGTATGATCCTTTGACACAAATTTTGTATTATTTATTTTTACTTTAATAATGAGGCTAATCTGAAATTTTTATCTCAGGATTCGGATCAAGAAATACTAAGTACTATCACTAGAACATCTGTCGAAGTTCTTTGGATCAAGGCTCCAACAATATTGCTTGGTCTAGAATAGCCTATTGAACCCAGTCATGAAGGGTTCACCATTGAAGCAGCTGAAGCTTTTCTTGCCGAGGAATCAATAGCAACTTAGTCTCCTTCTCGACAGGCCCCATCACATGATGAGGATGGACAATAGCTCATGCCTTCTACTTCCCAATAGTCTGAACAAAGCCACTCCCTTGTTGACCTAACTCTATAGAGCCATTCCCTTGTCTGCTTGTCTCTATTTGAGATTATGGATGATATAGACATGGAGTCTTTGATGGCCGATGGTCCAAGTCAAATCCTCTAGAGATTCAAGCACTGATAACATGGATTTGGACAACTTGATCAACCTGCTGTTGGGTAATCCAACTTCTTTAGCAATTTCATCTTTGGTTCTAGAGGAATCTTCAATAGACTCGAAGGTCAGAGAACTACTAAAAGAATTGAAGAACTTCCTAGATTACCCTTTTGATATCATTACTTATGAAGATTCTATGAGAAGCAAGATTCAAGTCATTTTGGGTGAACTTGAACTAGTCAATTCACAACTGCCAATCTCCTGTCAAAGACTGTATTTGACCTTCAAAGATTTTATAGATGATTTGTCTAGCAAAGCACCTTCCGTCAATCAAGTTATCTCTTCTTATGAAAGGGAGATATCAAAAAAAGAGATCGTCTTAGGTCAATTACGAGATTTGAAGGCTGACAGAGATTGACAAGATGATTTTATCATCCAAAGGAAGAAAAAAGGATGACTTATTGATGCCAATATTGACTAGTTAAGAGGGAACCTCGAAGAGTTAGAAGACAAAATTAGAAAAACCAAGGAAGAATTGAAGATAGCTAAAACACAAAAAGACAAGCTTGGCAAAGTTATGACTGACCGCTTTGCAAAACAAGAAAGAATTAAACAGAATACCAAAGCCATTACGGTCAAAGCTCAAGCTATTGCCGAGAAGATGAAGTCGTTGAAGACTAGCTATTTGACTGCTTGTGTGGAGAAGGAAACATTAGAAACCGTATGGGAATGATTATGACAAATGTAATTGTGTTGGTTAAGCTTATACGACAGAAATTTGTTTAATCCTTTTTTTAATTGTTGGTCATTTTAATTCGACAAATTCTTATTTTACAAAAACATTTCAATAAGATTAAATTCTCTCTTTGACAGTATCAATTTTTATTCAATTTTTACTTCACACATTGTTGGCTTATATTGCTTTAGGTACTTGCCATTGTTTGATCTCACTTTTAATCTAGAATTAATTTTGTCAAGAGCATAAGCATTACCAGAAAATACTTAAGTAATTATAAATGGTCCTTCTCATTTTGGTAATCATTTACCATATTCTTGACAATGTTTCTCAATGGACAAAATTATGTTCCATACTAAATCATCTATATTAAAAGATTTGTATTTAACTCGACTATCGTAAAATCTAGCAATTTTCTCTTTTTGTCAAAATAAATTTTCTAAAGCAATTATTCTTTCATCGTTTAATTCGTTTAATTCGTTAAACATTAAATCCCAATGATTTTCAATGGTAATTCATCTTGTCTTTGAATACAAATTGATTGGAGATAATTTCGACAAGCAATATGGTATCATGACCATAAACTAGTTTATATGGTAAAATACCTATTGATTCTCTTGGCAAATTTCTATATGCCCACAAAACCTGATCAAGAGAATTATTGCAATTTCTATGTTATTGACCAATATGCTTTTTGATCAAGCTTATCAGTATTTTGTTTATGGCCTCTACTTGGCCATTTGCTTGCGCATAATATGGTGTCAACATTATTAACTTTATTTTCCTAGTATTAGCATATTCTGTGACTCTTTGTCCAATGAAAACGGTACCTTGATCAGTTGTCAAAGATTGAGGTATTCCAAACTTGCAAATAATGTGATTTTCAATAAAGTTGATCATATCTTTTGGGCCACATCTTTTAGAGCGATTGCTTCGACTCATTTTGGTGAAATAATCAACTCTGACCAAAATATATTTATGTTATTTCAACAAAGGAGGATGTATTTGGCCTATCAAATCCAAAGCCCATCCTCTGAACGGCCAATGTTTAATAAATAAATGTAATTCACTAGCTAGGATGTTTTGTATATGACCATGTCTTCGACATTCTTCACATGATTTGGCAAACATTATACAATCCTTAACTAGTGTCAGCCAATAATATCTTCGCTGTTGAATGATCCATTTCTTTTTTTTTCTCCTACTTGGTGAACTCTACAAATACCTTCATGGACTTCTGACAAGGCAATACATGCCTCTGACTCACTTAAGCATTCTTTCAACTGCCTGTTGACAGTTCTTCTATATAATTGTCCACCCGACACTACAAATTTTAACGCACTATATTTGAGTTTCCATTCTGCATTAGAACTTGGATTCTCCAAATAATTGATGATTGCTTTCCTCCAATCATTACTTGTTTGAACCTCATTTTGTAATGTGTCTCTTTCTTCTAAGGGATATAAAAGTTCTCTAATTTCTATTAAATCTAACAGAACTTTTTGAGAAATCTTATACCCATAAGCTATTGGGACTAAGTTATTGGCTTCTTCATTTGACTCCTTAGGAATATATTGGACAACAACTTCATCAAATTTTTTCATTAACTTATTCGCTATAGCACAATACTTAATCAATTTTTGACTAATACATTTGTATTCCTAAGTTATTTGATGACCAATTAGAAATCTCCAAATATATGCACTTTTCATTCTTTCATTTGACAAAGTATTTCTAATCCGAAAATTAAAGAATCGTATTCGGCCTTATTGTTAGAACAAGAATACTTTAGTTCAAATATAAATTTAATTGGAGTTCCCAAATGAGATTTTATTAAAATCCCTACACCAATTCCCTTTTTATGCCTTGACCCATCGATATAAAGATGCCATGGTCTCAATCTGACAAAATTTATATCATTATCTATATCTAGACTAGGATGGTCAACTACGAAGATAGCCAATGCTTGGCCTTTGACAGCTTTTGTTGGAACATATTATAAAGAAAATTCTAATAATGCAATTGTTCATTTTCCAATACATCCATTGAGAACAGGTTTATATAACATATACTTTACTATGTCTGTCTTTGAGACAACAAATACATTACAAGGAATCATATAGTATTTCAGCTTAGTACAAAAAAAAAATACAATGACAAACATAATTTTTTCAATTGCACTATATCTTGTTTCTGCATCATTTAGAACTCGACTAAGGTAGTAAATGACTCTTTTGACATCCTTCTCATCATCTTGAGACAGTAAACATCTTATGGTCTCTTCAAAAGCTAAAATATACAATTTCAAAGGTCGATGTGGCACTGCTGGCATCATGACCGAAGGATTCGTTAAATACTACTTGATTTGATCAAAATCCTCTTGATGACAAGGTTTAATCTTATTCAGCTTTTAGCTTGACCAAAGATGAGAAGACTCTAGTCCTACTCGAAAAATTGGATATAAATCTCTTCAAAACATTCACTTTCCCTAAGATAGATTGTATTTCATCTTATATGTCGGTGCGGCGGCTTTTAACACTGCTTTAGTCTTATTCATGTCCACTTCAATACCTTTTTTATGGACTAAGAATCCTAAAAATTTGGCAGCCAGCACTCCAAAAACACACTTCTCTGGATCCATTTTCAGGCTATGCTTCCTCATTCTTTTAAAAGCCTACCTTAAATGTGTTAGATTATTTTGCTTATCTTCTGACTTAACAATGGCACCATCAATGTAAACCTCCATAAACTTCCCTATGACATCATGGAAGATGGTATTCAACGCCATTTAATAGGTGGCCCTTACATTCTTCAAAATGAAAGGCATGACTACCCACTCATATGTCCCAATAGCTCCTGGACATCTGAAAGTGATTTTTGACATGTCCTTCTCGGCTATAAAAATCAAATCATATATTGAATGAGCATCCATACAACTTAGAATTTCATGCCCAAACGTAACATCGACTAACATATCCACTATGGGCATAGGATGTTCATCTTTAGGAGTAGCCAAATTTAAATTCGTAAAGTCTATGTATACCCTTAACTTTCCATTTTTATTAACAACTAGGACTGCATTAGAAAGCTATTTGACATGCCTGGTGGTTTTGACGAATTTAGCTTTAAGTAGACATTCAACCTCCTCTTTAATTTTTAGAACCACTTCAAGAATGAATGTCTTATTTGCCTATTTGATAAGTCTGCATACTTCCTTGAGTGGTAATCTATATTCAACAAGGTCTCCACTTAAACCAAGCATTTAATTGTAATCCTAAGTGAAGCAATCTTTGTATTCTGTGATCAATATGAGAAGTTCTTTTTTGAATCCTTTGGCAGAAATGCATATATAAAATGGGTCTTTTACTTATTTTAGTACCTAAGTTTACTTCTTCCAAAGAATATTCCGCTTCGACATTCAATTTCTTGTCAGGCCCTTTCTAGAAATCCAAAGGGCTATCATCTATAATGTAGTTAGATAAAATATCTTTTTAGGTATTGACTGCCTTGTCAGCCGCATAGGTAGATAGTTTGTCCATCTGAGTCTCAAGACTCACGGCTAGACTTGGCCGATTCTCGTCGGCTTTATCTACTAACTTGACACCAAATTGATCTATCAGGAAAACTTATAATGCTTCTTTATTGAGTTGACATTCGGTGTATAGATTCTGATATCAACATGGAGTTGCTGTAGATAACAAGGACTATTATTTGCCTCCATAACTTCCACTTGACCTTTGCCATTCCATAAGATTAATTTCGGACGCATAGTTGATGAAATGGCTCTAACGACATAAATCCAGTCTCTTCCCAATAATATGTTATGACTGGACTTCGTGGGAATTACTACAAAAAGGATCGATATTTCAATTGATCTAACGCAAATATTTAACATCACTACCCCGTCAGATGTAGAAGATTTATCACAAAAATCAGTGACAACTATGTCTGTCTGGATCAAGTCAGACTCACTCTTCCTTAGCCTTTTAAACGTAGCTCTTGGTATCAAATTAATGGCAGCTCCACCATCCACCAAAATTCTGTTGGTAGGTTTTCCTTCCAATGAAGCCTTGATATGTAAAGGCCACAAATGTGCCTTTTGCACATTAGTTGGTTTTTTGAACTTGGCTAAGTTGTCAAATCTTGAAATTAAGTCGTCTTCTAGACTGTCAAATCCTGAAGCTATATCATCTTCTAAAAAGGTCCAATCTTTCAACAAGTCTTGGTTCACGCCACTACGATGCCGAATCGCCCAGAATTGAATTCGTGGCAATCTTGCAGTATAGTGGTCCCCAACTCGTATTCACTCAAGGAGCCTCACTTCTAATCACTAATTAGTTATTCTGAACACTCAAACACTAATTAAAAGCACATAAACGCGGGGGGGTTGGTTGACAGTAGTAACAGAAGTGGTAACAAAACAGCAACAACGGACAACAGTAGCAACAAAATAAGTTTGACAATAACAGAAGACCATGCAACCAGCCACTAGGATTTATGGGAGTGTAGCTATCATCACTTAGCTCATTGATTCAGTTTATTCTCATTTTACTACTCATTTCTTTATAGAGAAAATGATTCCAGAATAACATCTAGAATTTAATGATACTAACTATAGCCAAGAATATCTTCATTAACTATAACTAGACGCATTTCACGGGGAAAGCCTCAACCAAATCAAGTTAAATATCATCTAACTAGCCATTTCGTTTCATTCACTTTTCTGATCAGTCAAGCAAGGTTATATCTCATATATATATATATATATATATATATCTGTTTATGCTCTTTCAAGTTCAAATCAAAATCTGAGAGCAACATAAACATATGAACAAAACAGAAACGAAATGAGATGAAATGGAGAATAAAATACTTATCTTGCACTTTCAGTTCAAGCTACAACATCCCAAGGTCCTAGTGACTGATTACAATGGAGATTTAGCCCTCAATGACAGCAAGACAGCAAAACAAAAGAAGGAAAACAGAGAGGAAGAGAGAGCTGCGAAAATTACTCATTTACAGAAAATAAAAGTGTCCTCTGATTTTTAAAACTGATGCCCTTAATGCCTATTCTACCCTAGATGCCTCCTTGGCGCTTCTTCCATGATGTGGGCAGCAAGACAACAGCAGAAAAGTGGCAACAGCAGCAGACAAGTTACTCCACTCCTTTGCTATTTCTGTCTGCCTTTGATTGCTGCAGAAGGCCCATGCTGTCAAAGTAGAAACCACATTCCCCTTTGCTGTAAAGTGTAGAACAATGGGGACCAGAAATCCAGTCAGCCTTAGTCAACCAGTCAATGCCAAGTCAGTATGTCCACGTAGCCTCCAAGTAAGCAAAACGTCCATGTCATCAATTTTTCTCTCAAATAATTAGATCTAGAATTAAGCACATGAATTAATTGGGATAAAATGATGAATTTGAATCATATAAATTCTATAATTAATTTTCACCCAATAAATTCAAAATATAATAAAATAGGAAAGTTGGCAACATTGAAATAGCAATAGGATTAAGATAGGGACTAAATAGTATATGAAAATGTTCGATATCAAGTCTTCTAAATCTTCTTCATTTTCTCCTACATAATACTCATAATGAGCTTCATACTCCAGTGGTATTATGGAAATGAGATTGAGATTCATGTTTACAGGATGCTCATTCATATCCTTCGTCTTTTCGACATTATCATTTTCCTCAATGTCTTCGGAACCTTCTTCAACCGTATCCCATTCATCCATGAATGGCACAAGTCTAAGATAGTCTCTATCCACCGGTTTATCATCGGACATAGGTTTTATCAAAGTAGTCCCCATGGCCATAATCACATCATCCAAATCTCTTTCCATATCAAAGTCCATGTTAAACTATTCTTTGTCATAAAAACCTAGAAGGTCTTTGGAATCATTGAGGGCTTCTATAATCTCATCAGTTGACAAAACCATGTCAGTCATATGACATTCAAGTTTAAATTCAACAAGTTGCCCCCTTGTTTAACTTTGGCAAGGGTCTCCCTCTTTTGCTCGACGTTAGTTGTAGGATCTTCTACGATTGTCTTGACTTCATTATTAGTCCAATATTCATAATTTTCTACTTCTACCATAGCCACTTACTTTCCTTTATCACGAATGGCTCTCTTAGCTTTTACTAGCCCAACATGCCAGCTTTTCTTAGGATCTTTCTAACTTAGCTTATGAAGTATACTTTTATCAAGCTCTATTTTTAAAGGTGTCGATTGCATCAATTTTCGTGCCTTTGTAATTTCTTTCTTAAGCTATGCACTTAAAAGATTTGGCTATGGCTATACACTTTCTTCTTATGGTTTGGAAATTTCTTGTCGAATCACCTGAGCTTTCTCACGTGTTAGTTTGGGTTTGAATACCAAACACTTTTTGCCTGACCTAAGGCTTTTCTTTAATCAGAAGTGCATCTGTCAAGGTTATCCTCTTCTGTGCTTACCTGTACCTTTGCAACCTTTATTTTTGGCTCTTCGACAGCAACTGACAAGATGCTTCATTCTTACTTTGACCAAATGGCATTACTTTGCCATAGTGATAGTCTTCATTCCAGAAAGGCTAATCCTTCTGGAATCTAATCCTCATGGCATTGTCCTTATTTGCCATTACGAAATTCTTCACCCATTGGCCAACCTTTACATTTAGAGGTGGCACACGAGTTCTGAGGTGTCAAAAATGATTTTGGGAAATCAGATTACTCCCAATTGATTCCTTTGAGTTCTCAACCAACGAACCATTAGAATTCAGCCTGACTAAATGTTGTGGTTGATATCTTGGTGTTTAGAATGGTTTTGGCTGAGAATTTCTCTTAAGAAAATTTTCTTTCTTCTGAATCTCTAGTCATGGAGAATTAGCCATTGCTTTCCGACATGCCTCTATGGCTTCCAGATCATACAACTCAACACATCTTGGACATAGCTTGATCGCCATTGAACCTTTCTTTCTTTCTTGACAAAAACTCTTCATAAGTTTCCCAAGGTTTCTATATGTGTCGTAAGGGTCTGCTATATGATAAGCATTGACATGCAACTCATTTGCATTTATTTCGACGTGGCTCTTCCCCTTTCCTTTCACATCAATCATGTCAATATTCAAAGGAATTTAGCTATCATTATTTACAATAATAGTCTGAAAGGGATCAATATTAACCTTCATGTCCTTCTTAGGTAGATAAGTAGTTATATCCATCATATCGTCAAAATATGCTAACTGACGGATAGATTAGGCAAACATATCTAGTAGCCTAGGTAGTTATGTCTGGTTTATTATACTATGTAATATGCACAATAACTATCACATATGTGGCCAATAGATAGATAAATAGTTATATCCATAATTAGACTGCACAATAACTGTCACTTATGTGGCCAATAGATTGATTGGTAGTTATATTCATAGTTAGCCTATAAATATTAAGATTTCTTATGTAAAATAGGGTTGGCATCTCTTTATTAAAAATCCTAACATCTCACATAAGTATATTAACATATTAACATCAAAGTATGATTTCCCCTTTAACATTCCAGTCAATTTAATTCAAAGTCTTTATCATTCCTGCAATTTTGTTCCAGTCTTTTATCGTTTACTCTTGCTTTATGCAATTTACTGCATTTTCATTTAACTTTCTGCATTTTAATTGCTTTCATTTAACTTTTAGCATTTTAATTGCTTTCATTGTACTTCTTACATTTTAATCGCTTTCATTTAATTTTCTGCACTTTAACTTTCAGTAATTTACTTTCTGCAAACTACTTTTTGTATTTTACTTTGCTTTTACCATTTTTGTTTAACTTTTCATCAAACAAATGTATTTCCAACCTCATGTTCTCTCATGCAGTTACCTTTCAAGTTATTTGCATTTGACACACATTTTCCATGAAAAAGCAAGATTACCACATAACTTTGAAACCACATCATTTTTTATTCTTTTATTTGTTGTCAGATTTGGGGCCAACCAAAAATCACCGTTAACAAATTGGCATGCCTGATCGGACAAGTTCAAAATAACTCATTGAATATATGGATTTGAAAAGTGGTCAACACATACCTGCTTAAAACTTTGAAATCACGAGTAACGCGAATAATGATAATCAAGTGACAAGTTCACTAAGTGCTGCAGTCACTGCTGTAATCACAGCAAATGTGTCAGCAGTTTCAACAATTGCCAACCCTATAGACTTTGTGCCAAATGTAGCCCTTTCGAAAAGTCCCGTATTGGAACAAGTAATGTCTAGGTCGACACCAGTATTACCAAATCCAGCAAGTAATCAACTAACAAGGTTTACACCACAATATGGATTATCTTAAAGGTATGTCCCTCCTTCAATGACCTAACTTGGGGTTAGGAATCAGTTAGCCAATCTTACATGTCAAATAGCCCAAAGTCAAGCAATAAGTTCTACATTGATAAGTGTGGCAGGGACAAGTACTTTTACTGTGTTTCGATAAAGAAAGATTAAATTTTGGACCTATTTTCCCAAGTATATCGAGAGACACGCCTAGTAATGTCACCACATCTACTATAAGTTCATTAGCTAACATTTAACAAGAAATGGATGAAAGTAATCATGACATGGTGAGCATGTTTACACAACAAATGGGTGTCGTATTGAAACCTTTAATGGAGAATACTAATAACACATGTAATACGTTAGCCTTACAAATGGGTAGACTTAGTCAGGCCTTAGGTATTGTTGTGCCTAAAAATGCCTAACCAAAACAGGTGATTATGGCCCAAGATCAAGGCCAAAATCAACAAAATAATGTAGTACAAGGGCAAGAACCTCAACCTTAATTGGGATATGGTCAAGTGCAAATCTTGCATTGGAATGAACCACAAATAGTCAAAAATAATGCTAAAAGAGCATTCTGACAAAATCTCGTAAGAATCTAAATAGAATAAAACGAGAATCAAGCAATTGAACAAGTTTTTAATAGGTTTGGTTTCAACGCAGGTTATACTCATCAGCTCTATTTTGCCTCAACATTTCCAGATTAAGTTCAGCAAGCAGAATTATCAAGAGGAATAGTTAAGGCTCCTAAACTTTCTAAGTTTGATAAAGAAAGTGGTGAGTCACCCGTCAAATATAGCACATAGTACACCATTGAAATTAGGGATCTAGCGACAGATGAAGGTCTTAAATTGAGATTATTTCCAAGTTTACTCACAAAGAACGCTTACTCTTGGTTCTTGACATTGAGAAATGGAGAAAAGCTTTCATGACCAATTTTTCAAGGGAAATCTGAAAGTTGGTTTGACAAACTTGTTTAACATTAAAAGATTATATAATGAGTCTGTAAAAGACTACTTGGCAAGATTTAGGTAGATGAGGAGCAGAATTTTTACTCCTATTCCTGAAGCAGAGATTGTAAAGATGGATATTGGGGGCCTAGATTATTACTTTAGGGAAAAGCTTATCAATTAATATTTAGTTAACCTTGCCCAATTAGGAAGAAAAATTATACAAATAGAACAGTTGAAAGCTGAAAAAATGTAGAAACAAAAGAAGTTTTAGAAAAGAGAAAAAGTAAATTACATTGGAGTAGAAGATTCCAATGAGGAGGAAGAGAATATTGATTATTACATTAATCTTGCCGAGTTAAAAAATGGACCTTCCTATATTTGTCAGGCTATAAAGCCAATGATGGCTAAAAAAATGACTTATATCAAAAGGAACATATACACATTCGACAATATAAAAGCCAAACAAATTTTTAATGTTTTATTGAAAGAAAAACAAATAAAATTGTTCGATAATCATAGGCTTTTAAGGCCTGATGAGATAAAACACTAAAAATATTGTAAATTTCATAACATGTTCAGTCATGTTACTAAAGAATGTGTACATTTTAGGGATTTCATCCAAAAGGCCTTGACAGAGCGAAGATGAAATTTATAGATAAGAAAAAAGAGAACATGAAGTTTAATATTGATCCCTTTCAGACCAGTATTGCAAATATCAACAGCTAAATTCCTTTGAATATTGGTATGATTGATGTGAAAGAAAAGGGAATAGTCATGTCAAAATAAATGTAAATGATTTGCATGTGAATGATGATCCTATGGCAGATCCTTACAACACATATCAGAAACCTTAGGAAACTTATGAAGATTTTTTGTCAAGAAAGAAAGGTTCAGTGGCGATCAAGCTATGTCCAAGATGTATCGAGTTGTATGATCTAGAAGCCATAAAGGCGTGTCAAAAGGCAATGGCTAATTCTCAATCACTAGATTTAGAAGAAAGAAAATTTTCATAAAAGGAATTCTCAACCAAAACCATTCCACACACCAAGATATTGGCCATAACATTCAGTTAGGTCAAATTCTAATGAGCTGTTGGCTGAGAACTCAAAGGAGTCGATTAGGAGTAATCTAATTTCCCAAAACCATTTCCGACACTTCATAACTTGAGTGTCACCTGCAAATGTGAAGGTTGGGCAATGGGTGAAGAATTTTATAATGGCAAATAAAGACAATGCCAGGAGGATTAGATTCCAGAAGGATCACCATTTTTAGAATGAAGATATTGTTATGGCTAAGTAATGCCATTTGGTCAAAGTAAGCCTGAAGCATCACCGCTGTTGAAGAGCCAGAAACAAACGTTGCAAAGGTACAGGCAAGAACAGAAGATGAGAACCTTGACAGATGCACTTCTAATTAAAGAAGAGTCTTCAGGGTCATGCACAAAGTGTTTAGTAGTCGAAACAAAACTAAAACTTGAGAAAGCTTAGGTGATTCGATCAGAAATTTTCAAACCATAAGAAGAAAGTGTATAGCCATAACCAAATCTTTTAACTGCATGGCTTGAGGAAGATATTGCAAAGGCATAGAAATTATTGCAATGAATGCCTTTGAAAATAGAGCCTGACAGAAGTATACTTTAGAACCTGAGTCAGAAAGATCTTAAGAAAATCTAGCTTGTTAGGTTAGTAGAAGTTGAGAGAGTCGTTTGTGATAAAGGAAAGCAAGTGGCTATGGTAAAAGTAGATAATTATGAAGATTGGAATAACAAAGAAGTCAAGACAATCTTAGAAGATCCTACAACCAACATCGAGCAAAAGAGGGAAACCTTTGCCAAATTTAAACAATGGGGCAACTTGATGAGTTCAAACCTAATTGTCATATGACGGACATAGATTTGTCAGCCGACGAGATTATAGAAGCCCTCAATGATCCCAAAGACCCTCTAGGATTTGATGACAAGGAAGAGTTTGACATGGACTTTGATATGGAAAGAGATTTAGATTGTGATTATAGCCATAGGGACTACTTTGACAAAACCTGGGTTTGATGACAAACCAAGGATAAGAAATGGTTGCCATCTACTTATTGTGTTTGTGGCATTGTCGGTACTAGTGTTAGGAGAAGAAGAAGGATTCCAAGGTTGAATAGTAGTCTGTCTTCTTACTCTTCCTCTATTAGGTATATTTTCTTGCCAATGTGCTCTTTCTTCAGACATGATAGAAAAAACTTAAGAGGAGCGGAGATGAGAAAAACGAGTTGAGATACAAATGAGAATAGGAAAGAGATAATAATTGATGACAAAATCTAACAACTTTATGTTAAACTTTTTTATGTGAGTTTTGACAATGTCTATTATGTCATAAAATATTTTAAAAAATCTTTGACTATTTGAAAAAGGTGAGTTCGGATGATAGACTGGTAGATTTTGAATACTATCTTACATAATATTATATTTTAATATTTACAACTTTTTTAAATATATTTTATATCCTGTAGTTATAATACATTACACTAAATTATTTTATATCATTTGAAAAGTTATTTGACAATGTTAATCACCATATAAAAAATATATGTGTAATATTATATTATATTTTTATATTAATTTAATAATTTAGTTGTTATATTAAAAATAATTTAATTTATATTGTTTGTTATAAATGTTAATATAGAACTATCAATTTAATTTTTTTTTGTTATATTGTTTCCATTTTTTTTTCACAAAATATCTTAATAGTCAATCATTCAAATATCTTAAATAAAGTTAAAGGGACATCAAATTAGAGATATCTAATCGTACTCAGTTAAAAGAAAATTAGAAAGACTAAAAATAAAGTGAAAATATTTGTCTAAACTCACATAAATCACACACCACCTCCTCACCACCCACATCCACATACCACACACATTCATGTGGGAGCACATCACATATCCCCATCACATGTGTATTTCTACACGCCACACTCACCACCCCTATATATGTATAAAGTTTTCTTCACACTCCCTCACATCACTGATTTCCTACTTCTTCCACTTTCATTTTAACTTCATCCTATACAACTATACACACACATGGAGCATGGTCAAGATGATATTGGCAATATCTTTGTTGGCACTAATGATCCAAGTCTATTATATTTCCAAGAACAACATATTTTTTTGACATTATGGAGTATTGATTCAGTAAGTATCACTTATTTAAATTACATAGATTATTTATGTACTTAATTATTATTTAATAATTTCACTTCTTTATGTTAATTAAAAAAAATTATCTCGTAGATCAACTGCATCTTGCTAGTTTGATCATGGAGTGACCACCGATTTCAAAGTCCCCAACCGCCTGCTATTGTCCCATTTTTCATGCAAGTTGAGTTTTATGGTTTGTCTATCCTAGGATCTCTTCAGTATAACCATGCCTTAGTTTCGCCATTTGTGGAATGGTGGCATCCTGAGACCTACACTTGTCACCTAACCAAGGGTGAAATAATGATCACATTGAAAGATATAAGCATGTTACTAGGAATTCCATGTTTGGAAGAACCAGTAATTGGCAATCCTATCCTAACCAACATCAAGGAATTATGTTTGCAAGCCTTAGGAGTCATGCAGCCCAAATCAAAGATTGATGGGCAAAGAGTAACACTAAGGTGGCTCACGCGTACATTTGGAGAGCTACTTGAAGGTGCAGACAAAACAACCGTACAGCAATCCACGCTAAAACTTGGATTTTACAATTAATTGGTGGATACTTAATGCCAGATCGATCTGTTATCTATGTAAACTTGAAATTCCTTCCATTCATTCTCGCTATATTGGCATTTTTTGTACAGACAGCTTTGCTTAGTGGCCATGAAAGACATGAAACAAATTAGAGGGTGCATGGCCCTCCTCCATATGTGGATATACTCAAGATTTCCTAATTTTCAGCCTGATGTAGTCCCACAGCTAGATCCTTTGCCAATGAATTATTGGTTGCGACCACCTCTGGGTTACATGTATATATGTTTCATTTGGCTTTTGGCTAAAGTGTGTTACCCGATTGTTGATTTGTTAATATTTTTGTAGGTTGTAGGGCTCTTACATGCATCCAATGCTCGCAACTGTTTTGATTGGAAGATACAGGGAGATGTTAGATTGTTTGGGTCACAGAGAGGTATATAATAATATATGGCAATATGGCTATCCTTTTAAAAATATAATAATCTAAAAGGTGTCATTTTCTTTTTTTAGATTTATTGGGTGCCATATTCACTTGATCAAGACATCCCAAATTATTGTCGTACTAGGGGGTGGAAGTGGGTATGGCCATTATGGCTTTAATCTACTTCCGTGTCGTTAAGATGTAGCTTCTTGACCACGTGATGCATCAGTTTAGCCAAAGGCGAAGAGATCCATCAAGAGATGTTATGGAAGGTTATAATAAGCTAAAAGCTGAAGGCAAACGTTGCAATTATGATTAGGGCACTTATCACCAAGAGCCCATTGCCATGTGGAATAGTTGGGATGCATGAGTAGTCCAAGCTGATTTGCAAGACAACCCAATGATGGGCCCCATGTTAGTGAACATGAAGTGGTACTTTGGTGTCATCCATTGCTATATTAGTCAAGATTTAGAAGTGCTAAATCAAGTGGTAAAATATTTATTTTCATAGAATTAATTAAATATTGTATTAATTAGTTATATTATTGTATCATCTTTTTTTCATTTTTTATTTAAGCTAGCATAGCCAGGTTAGTGGAGGAAGTCTCTCTAGGGCAGCCCCCCGACGATGATCGTTGACAAAAAGTTGCTAGCAGCATGCAACAAATACGACTATACATGGCTATTAGAAACAAGAGACACTTAAGGCAGAGGCAAGATCAAGCAGCTCAAATCCCTACTACAGCAACCGGTGATGGAGAAGAAGATACCAGTAACACTGATGGTGGGAAGCAAAAAAAGAAGAGAATAAGGAGGCCAAAGAACCAAGAACATGAACAAGAACGAGAGGAAGAATAAGAGGAAGCAATAGAGTAAATAATGTATGTATTTGTAATTTAAGAGTGTGGAATGTATGATCTAAACTATATCTTATGTGTATTTTAAACTTATATTATAAACTTAGTTGTCAGTTAATTTATGCTAATATTTAGGAGTATCTTAAAAAATTTTAATACATATATATATATATATATATATATATATATATATATATATATATATATATATGTTAAATCTTCTAATATATTTACATCAAACTAATGCTGGATTTTACAAATTTTAACAATATTTTTAAATTAAAATAAATTTATATATATATATATATGTTTTTTGGTTTTTTAATTCATGAAATAAAAATCAATTTTGTAAAATTTGCTCTAAGATTCAAGTAATTTAATTTGATGTAAATATTTAAAAATATAATAAAAAATTTAATAGTTATATATTAGTTTATTTAACTCCTAAAAATAGAATAAAATATTTTTAAAAATTAATTTTTTTTAAAGAGGGTGCAGGATTTAATCCTGCACATTGTCTATGCAGGTGCTACCTACACCAAGTAGTCTACTTAGTATAGGATTGAGTAGACTATTTTTTAATTAAAATAAAAATAAAATAAAATATATTTTAAATTTTAAATATTCTGTTTTATTTAAAATATTTTTTAATATTTTTTAATTTTATTATTTGAATTGGATTTAAAAAATTATGTTAATAACTTATGATTTTTTAAATAACAATTGGTTAATTGATTCTCTTTTAGAAAAGTTAAAGATGAAAACTAGTACACAACAACAAAAATAGCCACTTTTATTCTTTTAAGGTTCGTACAAGAGGAGTACTTTTGCTTTAACTATAAATTCGCTAAAATATATTCAGAGTCTGTAGATGATTCAAGTTTTCCCCACCACTGAATGTGTAAAGTGTAACAAAATAGGGATTATAGTCATTGATAACATTCAATTTTCCATACATTTTAGCCTCTATTCGAGCCTTTTTTGCGTCTTGATTTTTGCCAAAACTCTAATTTTATAATGTTTTAAATTATTTTGGGTGAAAGTTAATCATAGATTTATGTGCTTTAACCCTATAATTTTACTCCAAAATGGTTCATTTATGTGTTTTACAGAGTTTAGAGGCATTTGGGCTTGAACCGGATAAGAAACAAAGTAATAGAGAGTAAATAAAAAATGCTGGAAAAAAATGGCCTGGCGCCCAACGCCAAGAAGCCAAAGCCCGATGCTAGGAACAGTAAGTCAGTAGGATGATGTGGAACATAGAAGAAAAATTAGGTTAAGCCAGCGCCCGGGCAAGTATATAAAATTCCAGCAAGTATACTAGGTCGCAATAAGTAATAAAGTGATAAGTAGAGTATCGTCCCACAGAGATTGAGGTGTCAAATAAAATTCAATTAGGCTAAGTGAAACGCTATTAAGACTTATGAAGGAAATTGCAAAAATTACACAGAAGAGGGGGTGATGATTAAAACAACGCAATATAAATAACAGAAATTTAAATGACTAAACAGAAAACAAAACAAACAAAAGATGTGCAACTGGTCACAAATTCCATGGAATTGTACATCATCATCATTTCCTTTGAATATTCTTGGCTAATTCTATTATGTAATTTTCAATATAAAATTCTCAGAAAATCTTCTAAGACTGAATTATATTAAAATTATAGTTAGGAAGATCTTCACTAATCTATAACTCATATAATCCGATCAAGTCCTAATCACATCAGTGCCCCGCAATTGCATATGACATGTTATCTCTTGTCCCACTCATTATAAATACATAGCAATTGTATACATGTATAAATAACAAGCTTCATAGGACAATAAATAAAACAAAACTTTGGCCAAGAAAATACTCATTGGTTCAAATGAATTAAAGTACAATTTCCATTTCATCAAATGACCGATTACACAAGAAAATGGGATTGATTTCATTTGGTCTAATCCGATTAATTCATAGATAAATTAATCTTTGAATCATTGAAGAACAATTCAATTAAATTACAATTCCTCTAATGTCAACTAATTTTCTAAAAAGGTGATTGAACCCAACATCTTGAGGAACAATCTGACTTAAGGAAATAATTGACTAAAATCTTAGATCAACCATTCAGTTAAGTAATAAAGCTCAAGAAAATTATTCAAGCCACATAAATAAAATTATCCAAATCTAGATAATCTAATTTACGATGAAAATTATAAGGTCAAGCTTAATATCCAGCTAGATCTAGCAAGGACATCAAAATCCCAAACTCATTGAAGGTTAATCAAACATTTATGAGGAAGAATACTCGGTAAAATCTATTCCATTAAATGAAAATGCATTAAAACTAAATATGTTCAACAATAAAGCTTTATAGAACCGAACTACATCAATCCTTAAACTCAGAAATTTACATGGAAGAGAAAAAGAGCATGGCAAAAATCTGCAAAATACAACAGAAAACTAACAAACTATGAAGGAAAATGGAAGAAAAAAGGGAGAAAATGAGAGAATGAAAGCCATTCCTAAGTGGGAAGGCTTCCTTTCTTTCAAACCAAGATCTGGAAGTTGCCTCTGTTTACAGCAGCCATGGGTCTGAAGTATGGTGCAAAGTCCCTTCTGTTCTGACCAAAAAATCACATTTATAGTGGCTCTTTGTGGCGCCAACGCCGAGCTACGATCCCAGCACCGAGCTCTGGTTTAACCTAATTTTTCTTCTGTGTTCCATGTCACCCTACTAACTTACTGCTCCTGACACCGAGCTTTGGCTTCCTGACGTTGGGCGCCAGGCCATTTTTTCCAGCATTTTTTTATTTACTCTCTATTGCTTTGTTTCTTGTCCGATTCAAGCCTAAATGCCTCTAAACTTTGTAAAACACATAAATGAACCATTTTGGAGTAAAATTATGGAGTTAAAGCACATAAATATATAATTAACTTTCACCCAAAATAATTCAAAACATTATAAAACTAGAGTTTTGGCAAAAATCAAGATGCAAAAAGGGCTCAAATAAAGGCTAAAATATATGGAAATTTTCATGTTATCAGTCATACATTTCGACTAGTTCTTCATTCTCTGATTCTTTGAAAATCAAGCACTCGTGATTGGGAAGCTACAATAATGCCTTAATTGCATTGTTAACAATGGAGGAGTACACAATGTTCCATGATTGAGGATCACAGTGGACCATATCACAGGTCCACATTTCAAAGGCAACCCCACGCTCATACTCTATGTATAAAATTATGCCAATGCTGCTTTTGTAGTTTATCAATTTAAAATCCTTTTTCGTTACACATGATGGAATTAGTAATGATCTGAAAGTATCTCCATGTATATTGTGTACACCCAAAGTGACCTCCCTATCAGATGCTATGGCTACACATATGATCAAATTATTCACCACAACAATTTGGCTTGTGTGAACTATCTCTAATGGGATTTGAGCCTATTGGCCTTCGGTCTAATCAATCTGATTATCCCGTTTTATATAGCGCCTAGACATAAACATAGAGCCCCCAACAAATTGATAGCATACAATCACAAAGTCCTCCATGTGTAAATCACACGCAAGACAATATGTCACAGTATCTATTTAAAAAAATTTTGATATAAAATTACAAAATGACTAAAATAATATGAGTATGAAAATAATTGCTTAAAAATATATGAATATTAAATAAATTTTTTAAAAAAATAATATGAGTATGAAAAAAAAATTATACTAACCTATATAAGGTATGGTCAGTAACAAGTATCTCTTGGTCAATGGGTTGATAGCCAGGACTTAATGAGGTCTCCATGTATGATTGGCTCGAAGTAATATTCGACCATTTATTGTTCCAAGCATCTAGATGTTATTGCATTGGCGGTACCCAAAATGCATAAGCTTCATCATTTTCATAGACCAAGCTCTAGTGTCCACAATATCTAAGAGAGATACATTCGGTACTTTGCTCAGCCAAGATAGTAATGGAACAAAAAGACTGTGTTTCATGTATTTTTAGTTAAAATAGGAGTGTTAAAGCTGTAATGCCAATTTCTAGATACTAACATAAAATTTTGGCAAGCATCAGCAGGGAGTCGAGACAAAATATCAAACATAACATTCTCAGGAAAACATCCATTATCAAATAATGCATCTGCCATATTCTTTGCATAGAAAAGAAAGGGTAAGAACAAAAGAGATACTAAGGGATGTTCAAAAAGTTACTTTCCTCCTGAGAGAATATCACGTGAGATGAAACTATGAAGAAGAAAATTGAGAATAGGGTCACGAGTGAACTTTGGGAGGGAAATGATATACATAAGTATGGGTGACTTTATAAAAAAAGTGCTTGAATTGGGTGAAATTAAAATCGATCTAATCTAGTTCAATTTTGTGCCTTTTACGTAAATAAAAATTATGGTTGATTATGTATTGCATACTTAAATTTTCAAATATTTTACTAACCAAAAAACAACATTTAATAATGTCAACTAAGTTGAAATAATAAAAAAAATACATTCATGCAGATATTTAATAACAGTACAACTATCTGCTAAAGATCAACATTAATTATGTAATAGGAAAGTATCATAGAATATAATTATTTTACATGAATGTGGGGAAAAAAACATGTGCATGGTTAAAATAAATCTGACTCAGTGTCACCCAGGTCTTTAACAAGCTCAGTATATCAATTTCTGCAGTAGTGTCTACCATGTTAAATGTGTAATTAATTGCAAGTCTCTCTAGGTCATCATTGTCCTCCTCATCGCCCTCGTCTGCCCCTAGGTTTGACTCGTCAACAACTAGTAACTAATCATCGGGAAGGCACAGTAATGGATCATATCCTAATGAAAGATGAAGATACCATTCATTTCTTCATGACAAAGGATCACAGTGGACGATATCACATGTCCACAGTTGCACGAAGGTCCCTTGAATGTAATATTCACCAGAAAACACTACAAGAAAATTGACTTTCAATGACGACTTTTTAGTGGCGACTTTTAAAGTCAACACCAAAAGTCAGACTTTTTTTTAAATAAAATTAAAAAAAATTAGACTTTTGTCGATTTAAAAAAAAAAAAGAAAAAGTCAAATTTTTTAAAATAAAATTAAAAAAAAATCAGACTTTTGATGGTGACTTCCATAGTCGCTACCAAAAGTCAATTTTTTAAAAAAATAAAAAAAGTCAATTTTTTTAAATAAAATTAAAAAAATCAGACTTTTAGTGGCGACTCTCATAGTCACCACCAAAAGTCTAATTTTTTTAAAAAAAATTTAGATTTTTTAAATAAAATTAAAAAAATAAAAAAGTTCTTATTTATTTTATTTAAAAAATTTTGAATATTTTTAATTTTTTTAATTTTCTTAATTTTATTTAAAAGAAATTCAAATTTTTTTATTTTTTTTATTTTTTTATTTTTTTATTTTTTTATTTTTTTAAAATATTAGATTTTTGGTGGCGACTAAAGTATATTTTTTTAACCGAAGTCAAATTTGTTTTATAAAATTAGCTGAAGTCGGACTTTTTTTGATGACTTCCATAGTAATAATATATTTGTTTTTTGTTAAGTTAAATATTGTTTTATTTCTGTTTTGTAATCTTTTTTACTTAAAATAATTTTAACTGATTATATATATATATATATATATATATATATAATATTTTGCACTTACATAACACAAATGAAGTGGTGGCAGGATGGCAAGACACACATGGTTGCAAGCACGAGACCCAAGTTTGAATCTCAGGTATGCATATGTTTGGTTTAATTTCAAATAAACTTGAATATTGGACAAAAAAATTGAGTCATCCCAGGACAGCGAGTTATTAGATCGGCTAATACTCGCACGAGTCAAATGGGTCTTCGGTCAACCCGTCGAGCCAATCCGGATCCAAAAAGATGGCGAGTGACTTTTGGTGACAAAAGTTGTCTTTGTCGCCACCAAAGGTCTTTTTGGTGGCGACTTTGAAAGTCACCACTAAAGGTGACCTTCAGTGGCAACTAAAGTCACCACCAAAAGTTACTTTTTTTCACGATTTTTTTTGTAATAAAATGACTTTTGGTGGCAACTTTTGAGAATCGCCACCAAAAGACAATCAGCCACGGACTAATGCCAACAACTTTAGTCACCACCAAAAACTTTTGGTGGTGACTTTAGACTTTTGGTGGTGACTAAAGTCATTTTTTTTCTAGTGAAAGAGAATGCCCAACCCATTATTATACACCACCAGCGCCCATTCGTCATGGAATGTGGTGTGTGGAATGAGCAACAATCAAAAAAAACCTTGATGGATGTCTTAGACAATAAGAGTTGTCCTGTTACTTGAGGACACCTACATGATAAAATTATCTACAGCAAAAATTTCATCTTGTAGCACAAGGTGGTCAAAAGAAGTAGGTTCGGGGGGATGCCACTCAAGGTGTCGCGAGTAAAGCTTTGTCGTTACCATAGTTTTCTTGACTAAATAATAGCTTACTACAACAAAGTCTTGTCAACATAAATTATATGCAAGACAGTAATTAGCTTGTCCTAATAAAAAAGTATGTAATATTAATATAGGCACATTTTAAAAAAATGCAAAAAAATCTAATTATGGAGCAAATTGAAGAACTTCTGATTAGGCCGATAATTTCCCTAGTTTGTTGGGTGACAAGATTGAGAAGAAGTAGTCGACGCTCCCGACATCGACCTCTACCTTGTAGCAATATTTAACCGTTCATGCATCTAACTACTTCAACTGTGGAGGATTGATTGGATCACTCCTCACCTACTTGGAGATGGTGGAATGACCAGGTCCTCGTTTTATACACTTCAATGAAAGACCTTCCACGATATGAGCTCGAGAAATATAGTAATACAAGAGGTGATTGAGATGGGGCTCTCTCTATATGTCTTTGTCTGAAAGATTCGTGACAAAAACTCTAGTTCCAATTTTGTGAGACCGTTGTATATTCTTGGTAGTTAGAAACTGGCAGTCGCGATAATATAATCAGCATGATGTCTTCAGAAAATAGTCATTCTCAAATAAGGATGACTCCATGATTCTCAAAATAAAATAATAAATGGACAAAGCATAAGTGAGTGAGAAAGAAGGTAGAATGAGAAGTGAATAATGGAGGAGGTGAGAGTCTTTATTTATAAAGGTGTAGGAGTGTAATTAATTAATTAAATTATACTTAATAATATTAAATTAATTACGTTTAAATAATTCAATTTAACTTTACTTAAATTAAAATAATTTTTACTTTCATGATGAAATTTTTTAAAATATTAAAATTAAATTACAATATGTAAATAATTAGTAGCAAAATATTTTTTTCTCTTTATGTTCATATTAAATTAAAAATATTAATTTTAAATGAGGTAAAAGATCGAAAGAAAAGTTAGGACAAACCTAACTTTTCTAACACATCAAGCACGTGAATATATATATATAATATCAAATGAAATATATTTGCCAATCAATTGAAATATATATATATATATATATATAATTCCACTGACACAACTATATATATATATATGAGAATTAATTAAGTTACAATAATTAGATGTGAGTGAATAATTTTTTTTACTTGGTAAATGTAAGTGAATCAGTTTTTTTTTTTCAACAAGTAGTTCATGTACATAAGAATTAAATATATTCATGTATAGTGAACCAAAATTGTACGTAAGTGAGGTATCTTCATTGTGACTTGTATTTTTTTTTTTTCAAAATGTTAATTTTTCAATAATCACATGAACATTTTATAAAATTAAAATAATTATTATTTTATTTTAAATTTTTTATGTCAAATAATTATATTAACATGATTGTATTGATTGTCTTTTGTTTTTTCTATTGGTCGCTCGAGTTTAATATTTTCATAGCTCTCCCATCATATCTTTTATTGTTTTTGTTTTATGCTGTCACAAGTTGTACTAGAAGACAAGCACAAAAAGTTGTTCTTGCAATTTTCGTACTTGCAAGGGAATAGTAGACAATATTGGACAAGTATAGGTGAGTAAAGTAATACGTGGACCTTTAGATGATATAGAATTTTGATCTGACGATGTTGAAAAAAAAAAATTTAAGTAATGTGTCCAACATAAGAAGATATGAATATGATGCAAGTCATGTCATATCTTATATATTTTACAGTTACTTGTAAACTGAAAAATCTATTTGTATTTGTAATGTTTTGTTTTATAATAATTACATGAAAAAATTTGTAACGTGAAAATTACAATATTATACTTTACATACTTTTCTCCAACTTTAACTTTTGTTATATTATGGAAATACTCATTGTACCATATTTGAAATTTATTATATCTTTATATATAAACATATGATATATATATATATATATATATAATTATATACATTAATATATTTTATTTTATATAATAAAGTATAACACTATATATAAATATGTTATATATGTAACAATATATTATAGAACAAAAATAATACATTTATTTGCTAATTATATTTTTTTAGTATTTTCTAATTATATGTAAAAATATATTATTAGATGAATTACTATTTTCATACTTGTTATACTTTACATACTTTTCTCCAACTTTAACTTTTGTTATATTATGGAAATACTCATTGTACCATATTTGAAATTTATTATATCTTTATATATAAACATATGATATATATATATATATATATAATTATATACATTAATATATTTTATTTTATATAATAAAGTATAACACTATATATAAATATGTTATATATGTAACAATATATTATAGAACAAAAATAATACATTTATTTGCTAATTATATTTTTTTAGTATTTTCTAATTATATGTAAAAATATATTATTAGATGAATTACTATTTTCATACTTGCTTTTTCGTCTGCTGACATTTTTATGGATGGGATGAATAAAAAATGGTTGGTAAAGTTACTAATATTTGAATTTGATAGCTGTCCAATCATATTGTTTTTACCATTTCTTGCTATTGCATATCTGGCCACTCTGTTGCGATTTTAGTCACAGAGTGTTTAATCAGCCTTCTCTATTTTTTTCTCTCTTCGTTGTTATACATTTTTTTATAGAAAAATGGAGATCCCTTCTCATTAAAGATGGATGTACAATAGACTAAATCCTAGAAGGAAGAGAAACACAGAAGAATTTTTGCTTGGGGTGGAGGAATATATTGCCTTTGCTAGGAAACATGCAGAAGATGGAAAAATTCGGTGCCCTTACTCAAACACAAAAACTGTACATATATGGAAGTTGAGGACATTAAAGTGGATCTCTCCAAAAAAAAAAGGCTTTCAGCTACAATATTGGTGTTGGATAGCTCATAGTGAGGTGAGAGGTGAAGCCACAAAGTCAACAACTGCTGATGTCAGATGCTCAAGTAGATCAACAAATATTACTGCCAGTAGGATGTTAGATATCCAACTATGATCATAGATGCAACGACAAGATCTGGATATTAGAGATGACTCAAAATTGGAAAAAGAAGACACTAATAATTTAAATACTGACGAACCTCCAAATCCAAAAGCTCAAAGTTTTTTTTATCTATTAAATGCCTATCAAAGGCCATTATGGTCAGGATGTACCAATCATTTAGAGTTGTCCATTGCAGGCAGAATGTTAAGTCTTAAATCTGAAGGTAACATTTCAGTGCAAGCTTTCAATAAAATGGCAAGTCTTACAGGGGAAATCAGTCCCCCCCTCCAATAATCTCGTGCTGAATAATTGGTACAGGACAAAAAAGCTAGTATCTAGACTCCATTTATCGTCCAAAAAATTGATGTGTACTTGAATGAATGCATATTGTACTACAACAACGACATAGATAAGACAAAATGCAAATTTTGTGGAGTATCTCGATACTAAGAAGATCGACTAGGGAGAAGACAAATTGCTAAATGGGTTCCAATAAAAAGAATGCACTATGTAACCCTTATTCCTAGGTTATAGGGGCTTTATGCCTCGATGAGTTTGGCTGAGCACATGCGATGGCATTGGAATCACATAAGAGAAGAAGGGGTAATGGTCCATCCTTCAGATGGGGAAGCATGGAAACACTTTGACGTAGTGTATTCGAACTTTCGCCAATGAACCATGTAATGTGAGATTTGTCTTGTGTACAGAGGGGTTCACCCCTTACGGTCAACATGGGACACTATACTCATGTTGGTTGGTTATAGTGACACTGTACAACCTACTGCTCGAGCTGTGCATAACTGCACTGTATATGTTCTTAATAGCCATTATACTGGGGCCACATAATCCATAGGCTAGCATTGACGTGTACTTATAGCCACTCATTGATGAATTGAAAATGTTATGGGATGGAGTATCCACCTTTAACATCTCCACACAACAAAATTTTCATATGAGAGCAGAATTGATGTGGATAATAAATGACTTTCTAGCTTATGGAATGTTGTCTGGATGGAGCACTGTAGGTAAGTTAGCTTGTTCTTATTGTATGCACAACTCAAAAGCCTTCACTTTGCAAAATGGGAGAAAAACTCATGGTTTGATTGTCATCAACAATTTTTGTCCGCTGACCATGCATTCAGGAGGAACAAGGATGCATTCATGAAGAATAAAATTTAGAATAATCTCCCACCACCCACACTAAGTTTGGAAGAATTATGGGAAGATGTAAGAAAGCTCCGTAAAGTTATTGACAGTGGCTTTTCTAGAGCTCAAGGTTACGGGGATGAGCATACCTGGACAAAATAGAGCATTTTTTGGGAGGTTCCCTAGTAGCAAAGTCTTCTTATCCATCATAATCTGGATGTCATGCATATAAAAAAAATGTGTTCAATAACATTTTTAACACTATTATGGACATCTAAGGGAATACAAAAGACAATCTTAAGGCAAGGATGGATCTTACGGTGTACTGCAAGCACCATGATTTAGAATTACAAAAACTCACCAGCGGTACAATGATCAAAGCAAAGACTAAATTCACATTTACTCTAGAGCAAAAAAAGGCAATATGTGAGTGGGTAAAAGGATTAAAAATGCCTGATGGATATTCTACAAATTTATTAAGATGTGTTGACCTAAAGGATAGAAAGTTATTCAGACTCAAAAGCCAAGATTGTCACATTTCCATGAAATGTTTTCTACCCATTGCTTTCAGCTTATTGCTTGAGCAAGTTTGGAAACCTGTCACTGGGATAAGCCAATTTTTTAGAGACTTATGTTCAGCAACACTGAAAGTGGATGAGCTGATTCAAATGGAGCAAAATATTCCTATCATCCTTTATAAGGTAGAAAGAACTTTTCCCCCAGAATTTTTTGACTCAATGGAGCATCCACCTGTCCATCTGCCATATGAGGCTCAAGTTGGCAGACCAGTTTAATATCGATGGATGTATCCCTTTGAGAGGCACTCATTCATTATTACTCATTTTTTATATTACTTTAATTTCTACATATTCAAATCTAACAAATTATTCCTTTTGATTATGGTTTTTAAAACAAATTAAAAAGACAATAAAAAATAAACCTTAGGTGGAAGTTTCTATTTATGAGGCATACTTAGCATAGGAGACAACTTACTTTTGTTCTTATTACTTTGAATCTCATGTAAATTCAGTGAGAACAAGAGTTGGTCGAAATTCATATATACAAGAAGGGACAAGCAAACCAACGGTGTTAACAATTTTTAATCAACTTGGACGTCCCTCTAGAAAGAGCGTCACTAGATTTTTAGATGATAGAAAATATATGATGGCTCAACTTTATGTCCTTCTCAATTGTGATAAAGTAAAACCATATCTTGAGTAAGAACATATTTTACTTTCTAATTTTATTATTCAATCAAATGTTGTATATCTACCTTGTCTGCTCACTGATTTCACTTTTGTACAACAACAATTTTGAACAATATTACAAAAGTTTAATTCCACACTTCAGCAACAAAGATATTGATAGAGTTATTTATTCACATTTTGTCCAATGGTTTAAAAGCCTTGTAGGTGATCTCATCATTTACAATTAATTGTTGTGTAGTGTATTAATAAATTATTCATATATTCATTTATAATTTTGATTAGATAAATATTCAACCTCCTATTCTTAATAGTCTTTATCTAAGGGACTTGGCATAGGGACCATTTCGTAATGTAGAGACATGGCCAATGTATTTTTTAAATGGATATTAGTTTAATACTGATGCTTAGAGCATTAGCAAAAAGACAATCAACAGTGGAGTGTGCGTTAGAGGCACTAGAAAGGGTGGCAGAGAAAAAGATTATTTTGGCGTCTTTAAGGAAGTGGTACAGTTACAATATTTTGGTGAACCCACAAAAAAAGTCATCTTATTTTATTGTGGTTGATTTGATCCAGTGTTGAACCGTGAAATAAAGGTGCACCCACAGTATAGAATTATATAAATTAAGGGCATTTTTGGCAACTTTTCTCAAGGAAAGAATCAATAATACAACATTCCTTTTCCTTTTCCTTTGTTTGGTATGGTATATTAAGTTGGAAAGGGAAAAAAATCTTGGATTCTCGGTTATGAACAACACCTCTTTTTCCTTACATATTTTCCTTACATATTTTCCTTGGAAATGGAAAACCAATTGAAAACTCCGAAATGCCCTCAACTTTTTATCTAAATTCCGAAATGTCCTCACCTCATAATCGTACTTCTCTTCTTTTGGTTCGTGCTTCTCTGATCTACCACCATCTTTGCACTGCCACCATCACAGTCTTCTCAGTCCAAAATGTCGCTTTCGCCTTGTCATTGCCACTGTCTTCTCAGTTGGTCACTCTCCCTCCTCTATTCTCAGACCGCACCATCGACCTCCTACATCACCCATGGTGTCAACCTCCAAAATTTTAGTCATCACCCACAGTCGCTCTCGCTCCCCTTTTCCTATGATCCTCCCTTGTGTCGATTGTGAATCTTAACTCTTGATCTGCCAATCTATTTCCATTTAGGTGTGAAGGAGATGGGATTTGGAGCGAGGTAGGTTCGGGTAAGAGAATGATGATGAGTATATGGAGTGATCTTTCAACAGCTAAAAAAAAGAGAGAGGGTATTTTAGTAAATTCTCAATACATTCCCTACTTTTTTTCCTTGAAACATTTTCATACCAAACAAATCTTCCTGTTTCCTTTATTTTTTTCTATTACATACCAAACACATTCTTTCCATATTCCTTTTCTCTTTTCTTTTCCCTTTTCCTTTCCTTTTTCCTTTCCATTCTGATTTTGCATACCAAATGCACCCTTAAACATTCAAGGAGATATGGAAATTTGATCCATTTGTTTTCGCACACCAGGCAATACAGGTATTTTTTGTTTCTTATCCAATCAGAACTAAAGAAAAATTAGACTAGTGGGTTGTGATGAAAACTAAACCAAAAAGTCTAGTTGACACTTAAGAAAGACTAGAAGTAGTCTTCTAGACTGAATAATCGAATGTGTCTAATGTATATAGTGATTTATTAATTGATAATTTGCAAAAAGAGGGACAATATGAAGAAATACTAGGTGAAGATGAAGTAGAGGAGGAAGATCAAGAAGAAGAGGGGGAAGAAGGTGAGGAAGAAGAGGAGCACCAAGATACAGATATAAATAAAGAATAAAGTGAAGATAAAGATAACAATAAATAATATAGTGATGATAATATTACAAGTGATGACTGATTTTTTTTATATAAAATGTTTATTGCTTTTTCTATGTTGTATAATTTATAATTAATGTACAGTTTTCAATATTCTGTAGCCCTATAAATAAAGTGATTATTCTTATTTTTAATTATTTGTTTAAAAAGCGTTTATTGTTTAAATATATTTTTGTTACTCAAATAATAAATTAAGACAGGCATAATTTTTATCCAAAATTTACACATACTAGAATTATTTGATATAAAATTTTTATTATAAATTATAGAAGAAATTCAATCTTTAAAATTATGCCAAATTTTTAATATATTCAAATAAAAAAATATATAAATATATATCTACTTTTTTTCAATTTACAATATATACATAAAAGTAATTGATATAAAATTATAAAATATAAAATTTGTTAATATAATAGTTTAAAAAATTTATGAGATTGGATACAATGTGTGGCTCTCATGCACACACATATTATGTGTCGCTCAACACACCATGTGTCGAGCCACATATATATTATTCTATATCATTTTAATTGAGTTGAAAGAAATAAATATATTGAAATAATATTTAATTTTTAATAGTTTAATTTAGTAATGTATAACTCTATTACACTATAATAAATAAAAATTTTATTCTTTTAATAATTTTTTTAAGTGTGTGATGTATAGCTAACTAGACACACAGTTCAAGTATTTTTATAAAATAAATCCTTTCACAGGGATCACTTAATTTTTTTAAATATATATTAATAAATTTTATGTTTTATATTATTTATTTTATATTTTGTATCAATCAATTTTATGTATACTTTTTACATGAAAAAAAAAATATATATATATATATTGACTTCTCATAATTAACTAACTCCACATAACAAAAATAATTTTAAAAGTAAACTATTTAATTTCTTAATAAAATAAAAATATACTACAGACAGGAGTGTATCGGAGCCACACCTTAAGTGGCTCGACATAACACCTATCGAAGTGCTATATCGAGCCACACTAAGCGTGGCTCGATACTTGCTATATATCGTGCTCTATCGAGCCACAAGTTTGGCTCCGACAGATATTCGGGTGAGGACATAAAAAATTTCCTACTAATTGTCAGTAATTTTTTCAATCAAAAATATGTTATAGTCACCATCTCATGTTTCCTACCACATTTCAATAGGAAAAGTTATATGCGGCAGTCACAAATCCATTCAGAAGAAATTAGTAGGAAATTTGCAGTCGAAAATTTGCTTCATTGTTGTAGTGTTTGTTTCACTTGCATTCCAAGGAAATATCTCATAAGAACGGATCTCACACTCCTTCATCATAGCTTTCTTGAAGTATGCAATCATCTTTGCATTGTTGCTAGTATATATTAAATCATCGACATACAAGCATAGGATGAGAAAATAATTTTCACGTACCTTCACGTATGATGATGGCTCACTTGAGCAATTTTGTAAAACCTCAATCAAAAAGATACTTGTCTATCTTACTATTCTAAGCTCGTAGTCCTTGCTTTAGCCCGTATAGTGTTTTCTTTAGCCAGTATACTTTGTCCTCTTTGCCTCGAATGACGTACCCTTGAGGTTGTTCCACATACACTTCTTCTTCAATTTCTCCATTCAGGAATGCTGACTTCAAGTCCAACTAGTACACATTCAGCTTCAATTATGCGATTAAAGCAAGTACTAATCCTATGGTCTCCATTCATACCACTGGAGTGAAATTTTCATTGAAGTCATTCCCAGGTTGCTGTGAATAGCCTTTTGTCACCAGTCATGCCTTGTATTTCTAGATTGTTCCATCTTCATTGTATTTGATCTTGTAGACCCATTTTAGGTCAGTTATATCTTTTTCTTTTGGCTTCTCTATGAGTTTTCATGTTTGATTCTTCTCGATCATCTTGATTTATTCATCCATGGCTTTTCTCCAATCTTCTTTCTTTTACAATTTCTTCATGTTTTTTAGGCTCACAAGAAAAGCGACATCATAAGTTTGGTAAATGTCTTGCAATGATCGCATTTTTCTTGGAGGAGATGAATCTGATGAAAAATCTTGTCAAAAATTGAGCTTGTGTCTTCTCTTGCTTCCTCTATAGCATTTATATGTTCGACTCCTTTGGTTGCTTCATTGCTTCATTCCTAGCTTGCTTCTTCATTAATGATGACATCTCTTGAAATGATTAATTGCTTTGTTTCTATATTGTAAAGATGATAACCTTTTGACTCATCACTATAGCCAATGAAGATGCATCTTTCTCCTGTTTCATTGAGCTTTCTCTCTGTTGACTTTCAGAAAATGAAAATAGGTGATGTAATGAAAGACTTTGAAGTTATCAACTCTTGGCTTCCTCTTATAAACCATGCTTCGTATAGAATTCTGTCTGGAATAGCCTTTGTAGGGGACCAATTAAGAAAATAGACAGCTATGTTTATTGCCTCAGCCCAAAATGATTTTGGTAGTGGTTTTTGTTATAGCATAACTCATGCCATTTCTAGGATGGTTCTATTCCTCCTTTCGGCAATGCCATTTTACTGTGATGTGTATTGAACAGTGAGTTCCTTCTTGATGCCATACTCTTTGTAGAACTTGATGAATCTCTTACCAGTGAAACGTCCTCCACGATCAGTTCTTAAAATCTTGAAAGGATGCCCACTTTGCTTTTCAACTAGAGCCTTAAATTGAGTAAAACAATTGAATGCTTCTGATTTCTGCTTGATGAAGTATACCCACATCATGTAGGTAAAGTCATCAATGAAGAGCAGAAAATATCTCTTTTTGCCAAGAGTGGGGGTTCTTGAAGGACCCAGATTTCTGCATGTACCAATTCTAATGGAGTTTTTGCTCTCCAAGATGATTTTGAATATGGTGATCTATGCAATTTTCCAACAATACAATCTCACAAATTTTTCTTTCAAAATGCATAGATGGTAGCTCAAGCACCATATCTTTTTTATTTAATACTTTAAGGCCATTAAAATTCAAATGGCCATTTCTCAAACTCTATAATGTGGCCTCATCCACATTTTCACATTTCATAGCATATTGCCCAAGGTCATATTTAAAGAAAAAATTTTGTTAGGGGCCATTTTAATATTAGTTATAATTTGCCCCTTATTTTTATTAAATATTGTGCATTTATCATGATAAAAAATCAGCTTATAGCCTTTTTGAATGAACTGGCCAACATTTAATAAATTTTGAGTAAGGCCCAAAACATAACAATCATCATGAATATATTTTTACTGGCCATTTTTTTGTTTTTACAACTATAATGCATTTTCCTTCAACTCTTTGAATTTTTCATCACCAAGTGTAATTTGGGATTTTATATTTTCATTTAGATTGACAAAGCAATTTTTGTTGCTTGTCATGTGATTTGAACAACCACTGTCTAAATACCAAATATCTCTTGATTCTTGTTGAGTAGAAAATGTGGAATAAAATATTTAATCAAAGTAGGTAAAATTTGCTTCATCTTTCTACTAATACCAACAATCTTTTTCAAGATGTGTGTGCTTTTTGCACCTTTTACATTTATATCGACAATCTTTTGAATCATGATTATTCTTTTTGCATAAATTACAATAGGAGCTAGATCCATTTTTCGCTTCCTTGATTATTATTTCTTCTCCCCCTTCCACAATAATTAGATGATCCTCTATCCTTGAGGATTTTGTCCATAGTCATGTTTTTTATCTCCATTACTTTTGAAGATATTTGCTTTTGTTTGACAAAATTGCTCTAATAGTTGCTCAAATCTTTGCATTCTCTCCTCATGAGCTTGGAGAGATCTCATTAGTTCCAAAAGAGTGAGCTTCGATAAATCCTTAGATTCTTCAATTGTAGCTACCACATGATCATATTTGGGAGGAAGGCATCTTAATAATTTTTTAATAATTTTCTCATCTTTTATCGTGCCTCCGTAGCTTCTAATTTGATTAATAATATTAGAGACACAAGAGAAGAACGTTCGAATTGATTCACCTTCCTTCATTAATAAATTATCAAAATATTTCCTTAAAGATTGAAGTTTAATAGTAATTACCTCGTCAAATCCCTTGAACTGGCTTCTCATAATCTCCCATGGCTCCATAGCATTACTTGCATTTATGATTCTTGAAAAGATTGAGTTTTTAACTCCTTGTTGTATGAGGAGTAATGCTCTTGTATCTTTTTAAATAATTTTCTTGTACTCCTTTTGCCTAGCAGCTGACGATGTCACTTGCTCTTCACGCATTGGATGTTGAAAACTTCCTTGCACTCTTTTCCACAAATCTTGTGAGATAAATAGTATCTTCATTTTTATGCTCCAAAAATCATAGACTTCTCCTTCAAATATAGGGATTAAAGTTTGTGTATAATTAAAGGTAATTAGATTGGAATTTGATGTGGAGACCATTGGAGTTTATGGATAAAATATTATGATAGGGTGACTTAGATATAGTTAGAAAATTTTCAAACTATGACTCTAATACCACTGATGGATTTGAAGTAAATTAAATTTGGTGAGAATAGCTAGTGGGAATTTTCGTAATTTGCCTAATGTGGATATCTGATGGGAGATGATGCAAGGAAATGATGGAGAACGATAATTAAAGGGAGAAGAAATGTTGGACAAAATGATGAAGGGAGAGAGACTATGTGGACTTGTGTTTGAACTTTTATGATGATAGAAAGGGAGAGATAGTGATAGGTCAAAGGCAGAATTGTAGGCTTTGAATAATGATTGCTTTTTATATTCAATATTACAACAAAACTAACCTATATATAGGAAATCCAAGTCGGCTCAATCAGAACCGCACCGCCTAGGAAGAAGTTTCTACACAATTCAAGTTTGTTTGCTTCATATACACGAAATTACAACTTCCTAGAATTTTGAGCATATTTAATTCCACCGCCATTCTTTTCTTCATTATTCTAGATTTTATTTTCAAAGGTAACGACTATGCAGAAGAAAATATCTGAAAATTTTACTTATAGGGCTCCTCAACTGCCGACTTTAAGCTCACCTACTAATTTTAGTTACTATTTGTGGGCATTTGGTCTGCTTAGTGAACATGTTTTCAGGAGGAAAAAGAAATACGAACCAAATAAAGCTCGGAATCATCCCAATACTGAACCACAAAGCATTAAGAATTAAGATACACACATATGTTTGTCACACCCAAACCCAAAACTGGCACAAGCAGTTAAACCAGATTCAATTTTGGCAGTACATGGTATATCACAAAGTCACAATACACATGCTGCCACCATTATTCAGTTTTAGCAGAAATGACAAAGTAAAATATGTAGTTTAGCAAACACATAAAATGCATCCTCCTGCGTCAATATTTATTAGCTCCTGAGTAACTCCTAAAGCTCCAGTGAAGTCTGAAAACGAGATTTTGGAAACATTAGCAATTCAGGAAAAGAAAAGAAAGAAAGGGAAAGGCAAATAAACATCAACTGTTACCACCACTGTCCGACAAGGAATCAAAGCTCATGAAGATAGAAAGTTTTGTTGTTCTTAACATGTGTCACAAAAGGTATCTTCTTGATCTTGTTGTAGTTCTTTCCTTCCTTCAGTTTTATACCATTCAAAAGTTCATCAGGCATTTCTTCAAGGTATAAATATTTTAGAGTTTCCAAATTTTGAATACCAACAGGCACCTCTACCAGTTTTGGGCAATGCAACAAGATCATACGTTCAAGGAAAGGCAAAGCTCCCATATCTATTCTTAAGGTCCTCAAATTCTGCATGCTTCGTAATACCAGACTTTGCAGTTTTCTAAACCATCCAGTTTTGAAATGCAGCCCATCACCTTCATATGACTTGAAAAGCACAATTTCCAGCAATTCTGGCAAATTTTGAAGCACAGGAAGTGGATCTTCCTTAAGTCCTGACCAACTAATGAACAGCTTCACTACATTTCTAAGTTTGGGAATCCAGTTTGGCAATTTCTCTATGCGGCCTTCTATGTAAAGACGCTCCAGGCACCGAGGAGGATCATTTAGCCATTGCAGATCAAGAACTTCATGCTCTTCTGCTGCTGTAATACCTAGCGAACGAAGATGGTTCATATTTTCTATTGCACTGCACAATAGTTTTCCCTGGTGTCTTCTTAGCTTCACAACAGTCAACTTCCTCATATGCCTCAGATTCTTCAAATCATTGATTATGTCATCCCCATCAGTTGCATCAATACAAGATAGCGTTTGTAGAGCCCTTAACCGTCCAATCCCTTCCTTTAATTTCACTCCGTCAATATTTTCCAAACGGGCATAATAATAGTCGGAACAATATGCTATAAGAAAACGCAGCTTCACAAGCTTGGTAATCTCCACTGGCAATTCAGAAACCAGACTATGCTTTAGGTTCAAAGTCTCTAAGTTCTGAAGGTTCCCAATGAACTTAGGAATGATCTTGACCTTTGTGTTCCTCAAGTTCAAATATTTCAAATGCAACAAGTTTCCAATTGCTTCGGGAAAATGATCAAGTGGTGCATCTTCAAAGTCTAACCCTATCAAGAGCTTGAAACTGGACAACAATGATCCAACCACAGGCTTTGGTAGCTCATTTACGTTGAAAACAAAACAAAACCGCACTCGACCATAATTTGTAGCGCTTTGCAGACTTGCATCATTATTATTATTGGCATGAATTGATAAGCGTCGAGTCAATGAATGAAACCTAAATTCTTCGTTCTTTTTCACTTGGCTAAAGTTCAGCTCCTCACACTTTTTGAGGATAAAGTTGTGCATCAAATCATGGATTCGACATTTTCTAATCCTGCCATAGTAGTACAGTAGCGACACTTTAACCAAGCTCCTACGAATTAGCTCATTTAAGTATTCCTCTGCTACTTCCATAAGTGATGTTTGATCTTCATTCACACCTTGCTTTACAAAGCCCTCTGCTATCCACAAATTAATAAGTCTCATGCAGTTAATTGAGTAGCCCTCTGGAAAAAGGCCAAAGTACAAGAGGCATAACTTCAAGTGGTAAGGAAGATCATTGAAACTTTCGGATAAGACTTGGAAGAAACCTCTGAGATGAGGATCACTTGCCAACTTTGAGTGAAGGCTATCAAGCACCCTTTGCCATTCAGAGACAACCTTTTTCTTTGTCGATAGGAGACCAGCAATGGCCACAATTGCAAGCGGCACTCCATCACACTTCTTAACAAAGTCTTGAGATAGTCCTAGCAATGCTTCAGGGCAACGTTGAAGATCATCAAACTGAAAGGCCTTAAGATGGAACAGCTTTAATGCATCTTTCAGAGGTAGGGGTTCTAGCTCATGGATGTTAATTGGGGCAAAACGTCTACAAAATTCTGCAACGCCTTTATCCCTTGTAGTCATCATTATCCTACTACTCTTATTCTCGTCTGGCAATGCAAACTCAACTCCTTCCCAAAAGTTTATGTCCCACACATCATCAAACACAATCATATATCGCCTTCCATGTAAGTATTCTCTAAGCTTATTAGTCAAAGCATCCATGTCCACAATTTCATTAATTTCCTTTGCACCAGATCTGTTGCCGTCATGTTCATAAAAGCTCTGCATCATAGTTTTCAATAGTTTTGTTTCTTTGAGTGAGTGAGAAACAGTGACCCAAGCATAACAATCAAAAGTTATTTCATCCTTTTGCTTGTTGTAGACATTATTCACAATAGTCGTTTTACCTTCAAATAAAAAAAAAAAAAGGTGTTAGAAACGTGCAAATTGAAGAAAGTTTGGATTTATATCAATATATATATGTATATATATATGCCAAAATGCATTTTACCGCCTTATACTTTATCCTATGTGCACTTTACTCCCCAAATTTTAAAACCCAACAGATATAACCAGAACGTCAGGTATTGTCCATGTTGAGCATCTCGGGTGCGAAGGAGCATAGTGAGTTGAGTCCAATACCTCAAAAAGTATTAGACTTTCCAATACATTGACACCCTAAACAACAACATCATATATGTGTGTGGAAAAATAAAAAGAAAAAAAGGTTAAATTGTAAATTTATTCCTTTTAGTTTCACCAAATTTGTAATTTAGTCCCTATAATGCAATCAAATGAGGCCTCAAAGCTCTTCTTTAAAATAGCCCATCTCATTTGAGGGCTAACCACATTGATCAGGGGTGTTCAAAGATTCGATTTGGTTCAATTTTGAGTCTCAACCAAATCAAACCAAATCAATCAATTTTGAAAAAATATGAACCTATTCAGTTTTATTTTTTGGGTGGTTTAGTTCAATTTTTATTGGACGGTTTGGTTCAATTTTGATCAATTTTAAAAAAAAACCATAAAATTTTTGTATAACATTTAAGGTTTTTCATTATTATACTTGGAAGAATTTTTTTTTTGGAAACATATTATTTTATGAACATAATAATTACTTTTTTTAACTTTTTCATAACTTCATATTTCTCACCTTAGATCACCTATTAATAATTCAAATCATAACTTAATGCATTATTATTAGTATATAAATTTGTAATAATATATTTCAATTATCATCTAATAATGATAAAGAAATGACATTGGTACATTAGTGGATAAAAATTTTAATATAATATAATATATATATATTTATATAAGGTTCAGTTTTAACCTAGTCAAACCGATAACAGAACCAAATCGTTCAATTGTCATTTTTTAAAAATTGATTTGGACCTTCTATTTTCAATTTTGATCAATTTTTGGTTGGCTTTGTTTGATTTGGGTTAGTTTAGTGGGTTTTGTCTGATTTTGAACACCCTAAAGTTGACACCTTAAAATACAATATATATCTTGTGTGGAAAAAAAAAAGGTTCAATTATATATTTGGTCTTTATAATTTTGCCAAATCTATAGTTAATTTTGTATAACTTGATCCTTATACTTTATATAATTTGTATGAAGGTCCTTGAACTATGTGCTGATGTGGCATGATCCCTGACTCAATGAAGTTTAGTCAACATTCCTACTTGACAAAATAATACGACATAAGAAGATCTAAATAATGAAATATCAAATAACTACTTTGCCCCTGCTTTCCCCGTTCACCCATCCCACTTTCAGAGCAATTAAAGAAGAGCTATATATGATGCAACTAGTGGAGGAAGTGGGGGTTTTTTCCGGATTTTAGTAGGAGTGGCTCTGCTTTAATAGATAGTAAGTTCTTCCTCAAACTTAGACTACAATAACGCATGGGATGATGAACTTGCTTTGTGCATCGTCGTCATTTCTATGCGACATACCACCCTCCCAACAGCCTCAATTAGTCTCTCTCTATATATGTATATATACGTGTGTGTGCGTGCCATCCTGGATCTTTCTTATGACCATTTCAACCAAAAAAAACAGCTTATTTTGGGTTTTTTTTTCTACTTTTTTCTTTAGCATTCACTACTACTGCTTCAGATCTGGATCCTCTGCAATATTACAGAGGTGTAATACTTTTAGCAACAATTTTTTTTGTTGCTAAAACTTCCAACAACAGTTTTAGCGACAAAAAAAATTGTTGCTAAAAAAATATCATTCCCTACAATATTAAAAGTATTGCAGAAGATTCAAGTGCTACTACTTCTTGTTTGATTTGCTTGTTTCCAGTTTCCACCTGTGCTTGCTCTCAATAAGTTGGGAATGAAGGAGAACCATGGGAGAAAGCAGAGGCAAAGTAGCCATTTGGATATTTAGCTCTTCTTATGTGCCATTATTTTGTTGGGTTAGTATCCTGACTAAATTTTATTGAGCGATGCATCATGCCACATCAGCACACATTTAGCCACACATGGATAGCAACGAATGGCAGGGACTTTAATACCACCTATCAAATTTGGTGATCCTATGAGACCAAATGTATAACTTAACCCAAAAAAAAAATAGTTCTCAATAACATATGTTTTGTTATTACTATTATTTTAGTTTAATTTTGCAGAGTAACATTCTTACCTAATCCCCCTTCGCCGACCACGGAAATCACCGTGCGCCTGGTTTCTCGGTTTGACAGCCAACCCATGAGCTTCTGCTTAGTTTTGTCTACACCCACCAGCTGATCGTCGTCCACGAATCGAGCACCGACTGGAACCTTCTGTCTCGCAGACATCTCCGCGTAGCGGCTAACGTCATTCGCTTCCGGTGCCGATGGACTGAAACCGAAAGTGTCTTTCCCTTCATGGAGTCTCTTCAGCGACTCTCTGATGTCCACGATCTCCGACGCGATAGCGTGACGTGGCACTAGGGTTTTGAGAAGCTGACCAATTCTGGTAACAGCACCGACGAGCCCATGCTTTGGACCACGCCTTGCCACTTTGAACAAGTACTCGTCGACCAGGTCTTCAATGAGATACGCCACTTCTCGCACTTGCCTCACCCACTCTTTCACGAGGCTGCTCGTGTCGGCCCTCTCGGCCCTGGCGTCTGCGTCCTTTATGTAAGCCTTTATCAGTCCCAATTGCTCCTTGATGGAAGCAATTTCCGTGTGCACGCCCCCAAGCAGTTTCACTTCGTCGCTCAGAAGTGGGATTAGCTTGTCAATCACCACGTTTACTGCAGTCTCCGCCATTATTTAGTTTTGCAGCAACGCGTGAGCATTTGAATTAGGAGGTTCCATTGTTCTGAATCTTGATGATTCAACAATGCTGGATCACCACCGGAAGGAAAGTTTTGTAAGCTAAAAGGTGTAGTTTTGCGGCCAGGTCAATCCAAAGGAAGAAGTAAGTATAATTTTATGATATTATTTTGGTTTAGTCTTGTTTTAGTCATTTAATTTATTGATATTTTAATTTGATTCCTTGAATTTAGTTTATGTTATATTTTGGTCTCATAATTTTATTTCTTTTAAATTTACCTTAAATTTTACATTGACCTCCTAACTTTATTTTGAGTTTTCTTTTAGTCCATTAATTTTATTTTATTCCATTCTAGTGGTTTAACTATTTTTTAGATTTCCTTTGCTTAATATCTTACATTTATTTTGTTTCAATTTGATGTTTTTTATCTCGCCAAAATCACTCAAATATACATTCTTCTATTCAACACTACCAAGATGGCCTAACAAAAACGTTTTATGAGATTATCCAAGTTAAGCAAGGACACATAAAATATTACTATTAAGCATCGCTGGTGTTAAAGAGAATAAATTAAGGAAGTAAATAGAAATTTAAGATGAAGTCAAAAAATTAAATTGAAAAAAAGTAAAATTAATAGACCAAAATTAATAAAAAGGGATCATAAGGTAAAGTTTGCAGGACTAAATTGAAACTCAAGATTAAATTACAAGATTAAACTGGAACAAAATAAAATTAAGGTATCAAAATAAAATTTAAGACGAAGTTAAATGGCTAACATTATATTTTAGTTGGCAACTTTAATTTAATAAGGCAACTTGATTATAATTAATTAATTAAGCATCTCCTGTCAAGTTGGCAACATTTAATTTAATCAATCAATTTGATTATAATTAATTAATTAAGCATCTCCTGTGCACCGTTCAGTGTTCACACTAATTAACAACTCATTATTTTCAAATTTCATGTCGTAATTGTAGCAGGCAATGGCACCATTTATTAGAAAAGGTAATTTGACCACAATTAAATAATCCCCTACAAACCTACCAATAATGCATCTCTCTCTCTCTCTCTCTCTCTCTCTCTCTCTCTCTCTCTCTCTCTCTCTCTCTCTCTCTCTCTCTCTCTCTCTCTCTCTCTCTCTCTCTCTCTCTCTCTCTCTATATATATATATATATATACACACACAAAATAAAATTTAAGAGGATAAATAGTAGTAAGAAAATTAAAGAAAATTTTTTTTTTGGATTTATGACTAATTCCTCGTTTTATTGATTTTAGGCTAAAATATTATTTTGATTCTATAACTTTACTTTGGATTTTTCCCCTTTTACTTTGGATTTTTCCCCCTTCTAATTTAATGTCTTAGTTTATGGTTTTTATCTTTTGATTTTATTTGGCTCCAACAATAAATGCAATAAGTGAACTTAATTAATAGACCAATTATTGTGTTGAAGTGACGACATATCAAGTTTATTGTAATAGTTTATCTTTTAAGAACCCTTATTCACTTCTGTCGTGTTCTTGTAATATCGAGGTACTCCACAAAGTTTTGTTGAATTTTAGAGTAAATTACACCCCCTTCATTATTAATTTTTAAAATTATACTCCCCGCCCTTTTATTTTTGAAGCATATAATATCTGCCTTGTAACTATAGTAAATATTACATTTTAGTCAAATTTTATAGTTTTTTCTTTTGAGAGATATGTTATAATATTTTTTTTAATACATTTGATTGTCTATTGCAGGTATGTACCTTTTGACCAAAGTATTTTCTATTAATCAAAGAACATCAATTTTTACATATTTCTGATTTTTTTAATTATTAATCTATAATAAGATGTCACAAGTATTACAATTCCTATGTTTAAAAAAAGGTACCTGATTAATGTATATGTAATTATATTGACAAAAAAAATATTTACACTCTAGGATTTTTTTTTTTGGGCCATTTAACAAAGACAGTTACATAATAGGAATAGTAAGAAACCAATCCTTCTGAGCGTGGTGAAAACAAGAAAGAAAAAAAAAAAAGGATAAGTCAACATTGAAGAAAAAAAAAAGGATAAGTAGATCTATTTTGCACTAAATCAAACATATCAAATCGATCAAAAAGAGCATTTACATCTACAATGGCCACTTGCTCTCCTGGCTTAACTTTTCTTTGGGTAAGTTTCTCATACAATCCTTTCCCCGGTATCTGAAGCCTTACCTTTCGCACCTTGTGTGACAAGAGCAACTCCATATATAGTAGTTTGCACTCCCTTCAAACCCATGATAGTGGTTTGCACTCCCTTCAAGCCAATGATGAATTTGTTTTTACTTAATTTTCAATTGTAAATCACGAACGACATCTAGTGTTCTCCCACTTTGATAAGTGCCACAAAAGTCTCATTGTCCTTTCTCTTATTCCATTCTTGCATAATGTAAATTGTGTGTCACGCCCCAACCCTAAGCTCGTAATCGGCATGGAAGGTAAGCTTTCCCTCACCGCGATCAACCTACCAATGACAACAAAAGTATGATAATCACAGAATAAAGCACACATGATAATGAATAAATTATTATTTTCACAAACAAACAAATCTTTTCAAAAAGTCATATCTCATTTGTAAAAGGGGCATAGTGTCTAATACAAAAATCTCCCATATTCCTAGACATTTCTATGCTAACAGGTGTATCAACCCACATGGAATGTCTAGGAACCGAGTCTAGAAGAATCAAAAGATGGTATAACTCACATTGTCAACAATCACATTGCACCATCCACATAAACATAGTCACACCCCTATCAAATCCTACGTAATTATAAAGCATGTCTAGAGTTACATCGTGAAGAAAATAATTACCTCAAAATAACCCTTGTGGAGAACAAAAGAAAAGAGGTGCAAGACTTGGTGATCTAAAAAGAGAAGAAACAAGTTGAGTATAACAAATGATTGAGAGAGCAAAGCTTGTTAGATTATTTCTAATATATGGCCTATGTAATTTAGTTTAATAGCATTAATTGTTAAATTCACATAATATAACATTGAAGGACCTAAATGATAAGTTTTTAATATATTGGGGCCTTCTTGTGATGGTTGAGAGGCTATTATGTAATTAAAAACTTTATAGGGGTCAAAGCGTAATTTACCCCTTTTACTCTGATTTCAAATTGAAAAGTAACAGAAACGTTTTTTGGAGCGTGTTGTTCTGAAAGGAAAAGTACAGTTACTGTTTTCTCTCCTAATCATCAAGGAGACCTAAAGGCAGAAATCCAGAGGAAATAAAGAGATTCAAATTTACAGATATGGATCCAGGTATGTTTATGATCTATTGTGTGAATTGTGAAAATCAAGATCCAAAAGGAAAGAAAAGTTTTACTTACATATGGTATCAGAGCCAGGTTTCGATTTTCATGATTCACCATAAAATTGGTTTCCTAGAAAACGCAGAAATTCATGAATATACGCGTTACTGTTTTGCGTAATGTTTTCTGGAAATCAATGTTTCTGCAAATTGCCGTGTATGCGCATTACCGTTTTGTTTTCGCAATTACTGGTTGTACGCAATCTATGATAGTTTCTAGAAATCGCTATTCGTTTTATGCGTTTTACAGTTTTCTGCAATTTCTGGGTTTGTACGATTATATGAAAAACAATAATTTTTGAAATTCTGGAATTTGCATGAAGTTTGAATTGGATTTTCTGGGTTCTGGGCGTATAACCGTTTTCTGTAAAAATCGCGCATTGAACACTGTCTCGTACCACTATAGCGGTGGTTTATAACCGCTATAGCGGGGGATCTTTAAAATTCTGGATGCTTCTGTCGCATACCGCTATAGCGGAGAAATATTACCGCTATAGCGGTAAGTCCTTTTAAAAATAGTGATCTTCTCTGTCAAATACCGCTATAGCGGTAGTTTCAAACTGCTATAGCGGCGGGGGATATTTCGTTTACCTTTCGGGGGCTCCGCCCCCGACCCCCCGCAAGGGGCGCTACCCCTTGACCCCACTCGCTAACCGGCTAACGAGACCGCCGATCTAATCTGCGTAAGGGGCATTAAAGTGAATGTGATGTAAATGTTCTGTTATATATAAAGTGCCGGATTATATGAATGTGGATGTATGTTCACTATGAAAGTTATTTTACACTTTGTAATTTGTCTATATGATGGAAACTAGTTTATCACCAAAGTGGTCTAGTTGGATAGAAGTTTAGACATTTATAAGTGTGTTTCAGTTGTTCATATTTTAAAGATGCTATGAATGGAATGACATGATTGTCTTATTTTGAACAATTGAAGTTATAAATTTTATGACTATGAGGTCACCTAAAGGTGGACTATTGCATGCAATTTATAACATTAAGGGGATAATCTATGATACTTAAGTTAATTAGTGAGTATATCCAAAGATAACACACTTAGTTAACTGATGTATGTTGTGATTTTCTATTAAAGACTAATTTATTTTGGCATCAATTTGGTGTTTATGTATTTGAGTATTGCCCAAAGGAAATCTTAAATGCATGGTTAAAGTTTGTATGTGAAGTTTTCTGAATCTTTTAAAGTTTATCTCAAAGCATTAATGGGTGAGCATGTATGTTTGTTATGCAGCAAGCCTCTCGGGATCGGTGAACAACATTGTGAAGTTCAACAGGCTGAACTATGGTGAATGGTCTGAACAGATCAATTTCCATCTTGATCTATGGAACATTGATGCAGCCATAGTTAATAAGGATAAGCCTGCAGCCATTACTGAGGAAAGCTCAGTTGATGATGTTGCGCTCTATGAACTGTGGGAGCGTTCGAACAGACTGAGCTTGTACCTCATGAGGATGACCATGGCTGAAAATGTAAAGCCATCGATGCCGAAGACGGATGATGCTAAGGAATTCATGGAAAAGATGAAGGAGTATTCTGAGTTAGACTTGGCGGATAAGTCAATTGTAGGAAGCTTGATGAGTGAGCTTACTACAAAGAAGTTTGACTGGTCACAGACCATTCATGATCATGTGACTCACATGTCCAATCTAGCAGCAAAGTTGAAGACTTTGGGGATCGAAGTGAGTGATCAGTTTCTGGTTCAATTCATCATTAATTCCCTACCTACTGAATTTAGTCAATTTGAGATCAACTACAATGCTCTCAAGGATAAGTGGAACTCAAAGGAATTGAAGGCTATGTTGGTTCAGGAGGAAGGGAGATTAAAGAAGATGAAGGATCACTCCATCCACCTCACTGTTCATGATGGTGCTAGCAGCAGCAAGTTCAAGCCAGGGAAAAAGGACAAGAAGGATAAAAGAAAGGACAAGGCCCCAATGAAAGTTGCTGAGGGTCAAATCAAGAAACAAATTAAGTGTTTCTTCTGCAACAAGATAGGACACTTAAAGAAAGATTGTCCTAAAAGAAAGGCTTGGTTCGAAAAGAAAGGTATGCATTATGTTTCTGTGTGCTTTGAATCAAACCTAATAGAGGTTCCTAATAATACCTGGTGGTTAGATTCTAGTGCTACTACTCATGTATCTCATGTTTTACAGGGATTCAGTTCAATCCAGCCCATAAAAGGAACTGAACAGTACTTGTTCATGGGAAACAGGATGAAAGCACGGATAGAAGGCATTGGGACTTATAGATTGATCTTAGACACTGGATGTCATTTAGATCTTGAAAAGTGTCTCTATGTACCTGATTGTGCTAGGAATCTTGTTTCAGTAGGGAAACTGGATATTTTAGGTTTTTATTTCAAATTTGGTAACAATACATTTGCATTGTATAAAAACAAGTACTTTTATGGATCTGGTACTTTATGTGATTTACTTTACCATTTCAATTTGAATAATGAATTTGATGAATCCTTGTTTCATGTTGAAAGTAGTGTTGGCATTAAACGTAGTGCACAAAATGAAAGTTCTGCATTCTTGTGGCATCAAAGATTAGGTCATATATCCAAAGAAAGGATAATGAGGTTGGTGAAAAATGATATCTTACGACATTTGGATTTTAGTGACATGGATATATGTGTGGATTGCATTAAGAGAAAGCAAACCAAACATACATTAAAGAAAGCAGCCACAAGAAGCACTCAACTTGTTGAGCTTATACATACTGATATCTGTGGTCCTTTTGATGTCCCTTCTCGGGGCGGTGAAAAATATTTTATCACCTTTATAGATGATTTCTCACGTTATGGCTATATTTATTTGCTGCATGATAAATCTCAATCTGTGGACTTCCTTAAAGTGTTCATTGATGAGGTGGAAAGGCAGTTAGATAAGAAAGTGAAAGTAGTGAGATCAGATAGAGGTGGTGAGTTTTATGCCAAATCCAATGAAAGTGGATAATGTCCTGGTCCATTTGCAAGGTTCCTTGAAAGTAGAGGCATTTGTGCGCAATACACAATGCCTGGCACACCTCAACAAAATGGTGTAGCTGAAAGACGGAACCGCACCTTGATGGATATGGTTAGGAGCATGTTGAGCAATTGCTCTCTACCCCTTTCATTGTGGATGTACGCATTAAAGACCGCTACATATCTGCTTAACCGGGTTCCTAGTAAGGCAGTTCCTAAGACACCTTATGAATTATGGACGGGAAGGAAACCCAGTTTGAGACATCTCCATGTTTGGGGTTGTCAAGCAGAAGTAAGGGTGTACAATTCATATGAAAAGAAGTTAGATCCTAGGACAGTCAGTTGATTTTTCATTGGCTATCCTGAAAAATCAAAGGGGTATAGATTTTATTGTCCTAGCCATACTACAAAGATTGTAGATTCTGGTAATGCTCGGTTCATTGAGAATGGTCAAACTAGTGGGAGTGGGGAACCACGAAAGGTGGACATTCAATAAGCTAGGGTTGTAGTATCTACACCCAAGATTTCTTCTCATATTGTTATTCCTGTCGTTGTATCACAGTCTAACAACGTACTGGAAAAATCAATCAATGTCCAAAATCCACCTGTTCATATTGTAGAGAATGAACCAGTCACTGTTGATCAAGAAATTGTTGATCCACAACAGGTACTTCAAGGGGAACCTGAAGAAGTACTCCAAGGGGTACCTAGAGGGGAACCTGAAGAGGAACCTCAACAGGAAGTAGCATTAAGACGATCTGTAAGGCAAAAGAGATCTGCTATTCCTAGTGATTTCGTGGTATACAATCTTGAAAATGAATGTGACTTGAGCATTGATGAGGATCCAGTCTCATTTAAACAAGCCATGGACTGTAATAATGCTGAAAAGCGGTTTAATGCCATGAAGGAAGAACTTAAATCAATGGATGACAACAAAGTCTGGGACTTGGTTGAATTGCCTGAGGGTTCTAAGAGAGTCGGTTGTAAATAGGTCTTTAAGACCAAACGTGACTCAAGTGGCAATGTTGAAAGGTTCAAAGCCAGACTTGTCGCTAAAGGTTACACCCAGAAGGATGGCATTGACTATAAGGAGACTTTCTCTCCAGTTTCAAAGAAAGACTCCTTGAGGATTATTATGGCTTTGGTGGCTCATTATGACTTGGAGCTTCACCAGATGGATGTTAAGACTGCCTTTCTGAATGGGGACTTAGAAGAGAAAGTCTATATGGACCAACCTGAAGGTTTTCTGGCCACAGGAAAAGAAAATCTAGTGTGTAAGCTGCAGAAATCAATATATGGACTAAAACAAGCCTCCCTTCAATGGTATCTCAAGTTCAATAATACCATTACATCTTATGGATTTATAGAGAACATCGTTGATCGGTGTATTTATATGAAGGTCAGTGGGAGTAAATTTGTTATTTTAGTCTTGTATGTTGATGATATATTACTTGCTGCAAATGACTTGGGTATGTTACATGATGTAAAAATGTTTCTCTCTAAGAGCTTTGAAATGAAAGATATGGGTGAGGCATCCTATGTGATTGGAATAGAAATATTCCGGGATAGGTCACAAGGACTCTTAGATTTATCCCAGAAGGCATATATCAATAAGGTCTTAGAGAGATTCAGAATGGATAAATGCTCTGCAGGAATAGTTCCAATTCAGAAGGGAGATAAGTTCAGTCAAATGCAAAGTCCTAAAAATGAATTGGAACGTAAAGAAATGGAAACAATTCCTTATGCATCAGTAGTTGGGAGCTTAATGTATACTATGACCTGTATTAGGCCAGACATTAGTTTCGCTGTTGGTATGCTTGGTAGATACCAAAGCAATCCCGGTATGGACCACTGGAAGGCTGCAAAGAAAGTTCTTCGGTATTTGCAAGGCACCAAAGAACACATGCTCACATACAGGAAGTCTGATCATCTGGAAGTGGTCGGATATACAGATTCATATTATGCCGGATGCGTGGACACTAGGAAGTCTACGTTTGGTTACTTGTTCCTATTAACTGGAGGAGCAGTTTCATGGAAGAGTGGAAAGCAGTCTGTCATTGCTGCTTCTACTATGGAAGCTGAATTCGTGGCATGCTTTGAGGCCACTGTTCAAGGATTGTGGTTGCGGAACTTTGTCTCGGGACTTGGAATTGTCGACAGTATATCCAGGCCGCTGAGAATTTATTGTGATAATTCTGCAGCCGTATTTTTCTCAAAGAACGACAAGTACTCTAAGGGTGCCAAACACATGGAATTGAAGTATTTGTCAGTTAAGGAAGAAGTGCAAAAGCAAAGAGTGTCTATTGAGCATATCAGTACTGATCTGATGATAGCAGATCCGTTGACTAAAGGATTACTACCCAAATCATTTTCTGGTCATGTAGAGCGTATGGGCATTATGGACAAAGCCTTGCTGTGTTGATTATAATACTATGGTTATTGTGCTTGTTAATTTTTAATGACATTATGAATTCAATTATGGTTATGTTTTTGCATATTATACTTGTTATCATTTTGGTATCTATGTACATATGATTGTGTTAGATAACATGTTATGTTGAGACTTATAGTTTTCCTCAATTAAAGTTGATGTTGGGTTAGGGATGTTTTGTGATACATGGAAGGGATCATGTTGCAGAATAACATGTGACCGCCATGATCCGCTCAAAACTAATTCAACTAAGTCTAGAGATGTTAGTGAATTTGATGGATGGAGCGCACTTACAGTTGTTGTTAAACTATCAAGTAATTACAAGGGCCAAGTGGGAGAATGTTAGATTATTTCTAATATATGGCCCATGTAATTTAGTTTAATAGCATTAATTGTTAAATTCACATAATATAACATTGAAGGACCTAAATGATAAGTTTTTAATATATTGGGGCCTTCTTGTGATGGTTGAGAGGCTATTATGTAATTAAAAACTTTATAGGGGTCAAAGCGTAATTTACCCCTTTTACTCTGATTTCAAATTGAAAAGTAACAGAAACGTTTTTTGGAGCGTGTTGTTCTGAAAGGAAAAGTACAGTTACTGCTTTCTCTCCTGATCATCAAGGAGACCTAAAGGCAGAAATCCAGAGGAAATAAAGAGATTCAAATTTACAGATATGGATCCAGGTATGTTTATGATCTATTGTGTGAATTGTGAAAATCAAGATCCAAAAGGAAAGAAAAGTTTTACTTACAAAGCTGCTCTACAAAAATAAGTCATAAATAAGCACATACAAGACTAAGCAAGATAGCATAAGATACATGCAAACAAAAGTAACTCTCTAATGTCAAAGGGGTAACAATAATGTCAGATATTTCTGATCCCTTTCACAATAGCAACAACCCCCGTTGTATCCTTCCTTATACTTCACAAGTCTTAGCCTTCCCTATGCCCTCAGGATATCATTGGTATTTGCATATACTGAGTGTTCTTCCATATGCACCAACCCATGGGTCTTGAACCCATACCAGCCTCCATTGGTTCAACCAGACATATTCATACAAGCATATTAAGTATACAAACTCCCATATAAAAATCACCAAGAATCAACAAAGTTCAACATACATCACAATAATCATCACAACACATAATTTAATTCTCTCTCAAGAACAAGGTAAGGTTCATGTGTGTGCAAGTGTTCATTAACTCAAGGAATAGAGATCACATGCAACTCATGACTCATCATGCTTGATGATGCAAATGAGATCATGACACTCAAAAGAAGCTTCACACAATTTAAAGAAAGATAATAAACAAAGTCATTAAAGATAGACTAAGTTTGCCCACTCACAGAGGAACACAAAATCAACAAGGAATTTAAAACAAAGTTGTTTCGTTCTATGAACTGTAGAGGTACAACCCCCAACTTCTATAGTTCTAGCTCCGTACCTACATTTCTCCATGAGAGAATCTTGAGGCATTATCTCCGGTTAAGCAACAAGAAAACTCAAAATCCATTCTCTAAAACTAGGTATTTCCTCTTCCTGAGCCTTCCCTGCTTGAGCCCCTTCTTTTTCTTTCCTTGCCTTTTGACAACACTTATCTTCACTTAGATCCTCAATGCTACATTTCCTTTTTCCACTTCTGTCAGGATTTGAAGTGACTAGAAAATGACACTTCTTTAATTTTCTAAAGATAAAATTAGAAAGGTCCTGTAAAGAAAATAGGGGTCTCTTCAAGTTTCTATAAAGTAGCTCTATACTATTGTTATTTTGTTCTTTACCCTTATCTGTATGTGTCTTGGGCTTTTCTTGAGCCATTTTCCTATTGTCTTCATAGTTAAACTCACTCAAGTCAAGTTTGGATCACTTTAAACTTGCCAGCCTTACAAAACAACAATGCTCATGTGCAGGTTGATGTTCCATATCATTTATAAAATCCCTTTCTCTTGTGTGTCTCAATTTGATGTCATATTGAGATGCCCCCAGCCAAGGCCCTAGATGTCGATGGATAAGTGTTTTTTACTTCCCTTTTATCCTTAACATACAACAAAAAATTATCAACATGATCAAAATTTCCACAATGATAACACACTTGCCTTGATTTTTCATATTTTAAAGTATTCCTTCATATTATTGATAGCCAAGTAATGGTATCAAATTGCAGTTGCAATATGCCGCATCCGCATCACCATGCATTTGCGGGGTCATTGAGAAACACGCGATTGCGATGCAACTAAACGGAGTTGCAGTTGCAACGGCATTACATTGCATTTTTGGTATAATAGAAAAAAAAAATTAATAGAGCACCAATCTCAGTCATTTTAACCAAATTTCAGACATAGATCTGGTCCAGAGAAGAGAGAAACCAACTTACTCATTGAAGATTATTGTCGCCGTCGCCGTCGTCCGTCAAAGGTTGCCGTTCGTTCACAGACCTCCTCTCGTCTGTTTTCCTCCATCCCTTCGTCCTTCGATCTCGATCTCCTTCCCTCGAATCCCTCCTTCCGTCATCGACATTCCCACCATTACACCTCAATGGTTACAACCTCACATTCACAGTCTCGCATCGCAGATCGCACTCAAGGCTTCGATATTGGCCTTTGTTCTCTTTTTCTGCTTCGCTCTATTATGGTCCGGTGGGAAGAGTCAGAAGTGTGGCTTGGCTTGGGCCTTCTCAATTCTCACTTTAGATAGAAGGCTCTCGAGTCTCAGAAGGCCAACGAAGAAAAAAGACATAACAAAATGAGATGAGTTAAGACTTAGGTTCTATTTGGCAAAATTAGTTTATAAATTAGTAGATAGTTTATAAGTTAGCACTTATAAATTAATTTTTAACTTATAATTTATAGTTTATACCTGATAGTTTATAAACTAGTTTATTGAATTACAAGTGTTCGATAAAAGTAACTGTTGAAGTAACTGAAAAGTATAAAATGACATAAAAGGACATATATTTTTTAATTTCAAAATAATATCAATAAATATATTATTTTTTAATTAAATTAATTTAAATTATTATAGATATAAAATTCATTAAAAATATATATTTATATATTTTATATATGAATAATATATTTTCATATATATATATATATATATTTACATATAATATATATATATATATTATATATAATAAAATATATTTACATATTTTATTATATTTATATGTATTATATATATTTATAATATATTTATATATTGTTTTAATGTATTATTATATATATAATATTATATATGTATAATATATTATATATAAATATAAATACAATAAAAGATGAGTAAATATAATATAATAAAATAAGGAGAATAACGGGTATTTTGAAAAAATAATAAGGCCAAAATAGGAACAAAAAATTTTAAGCTATAAGCTACTCAAAGTAACTTATCAGAATAAGCTATAAACTACTAAAATAAACTCGTTTATCGAATACTTTTAAAAAACTTATAAGCTAGTCAAATAAGCTATAAATTTCCTTGCTAAATATAGCCTTATTTTAGTGAGAGTGTGACTGTGAAAAGGGTTTGAGTCTGAGGCACAAGATCTTTTGTGGACTTGGTAAAATAATAATTAATTAAAATTAAATTAAATCATAAGCATAATTAAAATATAATTTAGAGAGAAAAGAATATGTGACAAATTTTGGAGGAAAATATTTGACAAATTTTGAAAAAGAGATATTAGAAAAATTAAGAGAAAAAATTTGCAAAAACAAAAAAAAGAAGGAAAAATTTTCAAAATTGAAGAAAATAAAAAATATATTGGAAAAGAAGAAAACTATTTGAGACTTATTAATATATTAATTAGTTTTGTTTTTTAATAAATTTCACAAGTGTCTTTAATATATTTGCATAGAGTATATTCACTAAATTAATTTAGATATTAAATATAATATATTATATAATTAACATTAAGAGATATAATAATTATATATATATATATTATATTTTTTATATATCTTGTGCAACTCAAAAAAATTTTACGATCGTAATAATTGCAACCGCATCACAACATTTGTAATACCCACAACGCAACCGTAACTCTCACCACAACCACAATTTAAAACTTTAATCCAACACTTTGTCAGTAATAGCATAATAAATTTATTTCAATTAAGGCTTTCATAAAGATGGATTGGTCCAAAATGCTTTGAAACATATTTACCTTTAGCCCCTTTCCTCACACCCTTGCGATCCTTCTGCCCATTTGAATTGTTCTATAGTGTGCTGGCATGCCTCACATTGGAACCTATATACATAATTTTCAAAGGTAAAAATATACTTAATATACCTAATATATACACTAACCTTCATTTATACTCTCAATAAAATTTTTTTTGTCAAATATGTTTTATATATTTTAATTTTTGTCAGATATATATTTTTCTAATACCATTAAATAAGTTAACAGAAAACGCTAACTAAGTTGTCACGTAGTAAAAATAATTCGTTATGTCACTTTACAACGTAGACCGATAACTTAAAATTACAAAAATGCCTCTAATAATAATTTTAAAAAAAATCTCCTACTCTCTCAAAGGAGATGTAGAGAGAAAGGAATTGATCTTTCTTTTCAACTTTGTTCTCTCCCTTTTTCTCTCCAGCGTCTTCGAGTTCTCAATCTCATCAAGAATGCTGATAACATAAAAGTATTTAAAAAATAAAAATTGATGACGCGGTGTTATGACAGCACATTATTTGAATACATGTAGCCGTTAACGTGGACATGTATGTTTATAGAAGTATCTTAGTTAGCGTCATATGTATTAGTATAATTATTGATTAACAATTGACTAATACTATAGATCAATCTTTATGTTTTTGAGAACCATATGGACTAAATTCTTGATTTTTATAATATAAGAACTAAAATTTCATGGTTGATTGAAATTATATGGACCTTATATATATTTTAACTTTTAAAATTTATTAAAGTATTAAATAATATTTATAAAATCAAACTGGTCATTGAATTGATAGGTGTATTAATTCAAGTTTTATCAAATTAATTTGACCATGGTCAAATTGAATTAGCAATATTCAAATATATATTTTTTTGATAAACAAACAAATATGTAATTTTTATTTTATATATTAAAAATATAATCTAATAAATTCATAAATGTTTTTATGACTAAGTTTAATAAACTTATAAGGTCTCAATAAGTTATTAAAATTTTTGTATACATTGAGTACAATACCCAATTAATAATTAATAATTATAATATATATGAATGACAAAATAAAAAGAAATATGAACAAATTTTGGAGGATCAAATTTTTAGCTTGACCAACATAAATGTATAACTGGTTGATCCACTTTTTGTATGAATCGACCAATCTAATTTAATTTTTAAAATTATGTTTTTAAATAGACTAAAATTTTGTTTCGGTTCCTCACAATTTTTTTTTAATTTGGTCTCTCACAAATCATCATTCTCAAATTGATCTCTTACAAATTTAAACATTCTCTATTTAACCCCTCATAAATTTTTATTCTCAATTTGATCCCTTACAAATGTCTTTTTTTTCAATTTAGTCCCTCATAAATGCCTCTTTTTTCAATTTGTTCCTTCATAAATTTTCATTATCAATTTGGCCCCTTACATATTCCTCTTTTTTTCAAAAAAAAAAATTAGTTAGGAGTCCATGTCAATTGACAAAAATACCTGGCATTTAACATTTCATATCAATGGATTAACTATCAAGTTAATACTTTTGTAAAATTATTTAGTAGCAACTGTACGAAGGGACCAAATTAAAAATATTTAGATTTGTTAAGGATCAAATAAAGAATAAAAAATATGAAGGATCAAATTGAGAATAGGGTATGAGAGATCAAATTAAGAATAAAAATTTATAAAGAAACAAATTGAGAAAAGGAATATCTTTGAGGAATTAAATTAAAAATAAAAATTTATAAAAGACCCAATTGAAAAAAGAAGGGATGTAATGGGATTTTAATCTTTTTAAATGTAATCCAACCAACTCTTGCGAGAAATTATTAGTTTGCTCAGACGAGAATTCTTTTTTTAATTCCACCAACAAACAATGATACTGACTTGTGTACAATAATATAAATTCTGTAGGGCATGCTTGCCTTTCTTTATTCATTGTGTAGTTTACTAATTTTCACTGGGAGGCTTATTGGGAGGAACTAATTTGGAATGTAATATATATCTGAATTGAAAGCCCTCGGCACCAAATACGAAAAGCATCTTGACATTTATCAACTTACACCATCAATCAAAATGATAAAACAAATGATAATAATAAAAAGTGAAAAAGAACAGTCCACTATAATAAATCTTTTCTAATCAACAATAAAAGAAATCTATGAATGCCAAAGGTATTATGTTGCATGTCTTCCTTCTTTCACGGGTAATTTCTAATATAGTCATGCCATATACTTGTTGACTATAGGAGTTTTCAGCTAATTATATGAATTAATTTTTTTTAGATTAAAATATGATAATCATCTTCTAAAAGCATGCGTTTTTTTAAATGCAAAATAATAGTTTGTTTTAATTGAAAGTTTTCATTATTAAATCATAATTCAATGTTCCAGTGACAGTATATCATTATTTAAAGATTAAATTGTTTGTAATTTTTCTTTTACATGAACTCACATATTTAAGTAATTGTATATGAGATGCTATAAATTTAAGTTTTTGGTCCAAAATAAAAGATCTTAACAAAGTTTGTTAGTTGGGCTCAAGTATCTATTTGAATTAGGTTGGGTCTTAATATATATAAGCCCGTTTTAGCCATACTCTTTGTGATGGGCCAAAAGATTATGGGCTAACCTAAGATGCCTGGGTTGAGGTTCTCTAAGGTAGGCTAGTGAGGTTTTCATTATTAACTCGTCACGGAACGAACGATACTTCATTTTTTTTTAATCGACTTTTACTAAAGGTTTCCACACATAAGCTTTGCGACGGTTTCTTGAAGTAGCATTCACTCATTTTCTCCCTCACCTTCTTCTCACATTTTCCCCTCTCTTCCATGACAGTGTTTTTCTCTTCTTTTTTGTAGAAGTTTTTTTCTCTTCCTTGAAAAAGGTTTTTTGAAGTTTCTCTTCCTTGGGAGATGTTGAATAGACGATGGGAGGTTGTCCTTCGACCGTGTTACAAAGAGTGAAATGCAGTGGCTCACTGGATGGCAATTACGACACACAGCGGCTGTTTGGAATGTGATTTGTGACACACGATGTTGCTAACAAACCATCTCTATTCTTGGGTTTAGGGGTGTGTTGCATCTATTTACTAAACTCTGATATAGTGTTTAGGAATGTGTTGCCTTTGTTTAGTCTGCTAGTGTTGTTGTGCAGATTTTGGTACTATTTTTAGGATATGTTACCCTAAATCATATATCATTTTATCCCATAAGCTCAAGCTGGAGATGTAATAGTTAATCTTTAGGTCCTGAAAATTTTTTGTAACCCTAACTTGGTTCCATTTTAATGAAAATAATTTTCATTTTATCCAAAATAAAATTTTTTTAACCTGTCACTTTTACCTTCCATATTGTTTATGAAGAAAGTGTGTGGAAAGATATTTACTTCACTAAAGAATGTGAGGCTTGAAACGTACTTTTTGTAGAAATATTAAATGAAAACGGTAAAAGAAGAAAGAAAGTGCAAAAAGGAGATTTCAGAATGTAACGTGCAAAAAGGTACGCTACAGAAAGTAAAGGGCAGAAATTAATCGACGGGATGTAAATTGCAAAAGGTTTATAGTGCCGAATATAAATGAAAGTGAGAAAATTGCTAAAAGATAAAAAAAAGTGCAGTAAATTAGTGAAAGATAATAATAGAAATGGCTAGCATCCAAGAGGGGGTGAATTGGGTTTTAAAAAACATTGCTAAGACTTGATAGAAGTTTAAAAAGTTTTAAAAACAATGCCAAACATTTTATTAAAGTAAAATAAGTATGATCAAGATGAATAAATATGGAGTACAATTAATCAAAAAAAAAAAATTAAAGAGATGAATAAATATAGAGTGCAAGGAAGTAAAGAACATATAAATAATTAACGAGCAATGGAAGAGAAAATCAAACAACAAGATTTTATACTGGTTCGGCTTAAACCAAGCCTACATCCAGTCCTCAAGATAACTTCTTGAGTGTTTCATTATAAACCACAAGTTTATGCAATTGGACACTTGTAAGCCACTACAACATAGATCTTTTCTTTCTCAAGGGTATCTCTCCCCCTTACAATGTGTTTTCTCTCAAACACTAACTCAAGGAACCTATCCTTGAGCAACTAAATTTGAAGGCTTAAGGAAAATAATGGTGGACACTCTCAAAGTGTAGATAACGCAGAAATTAAGCTCAGAATATTTCTCTAACAATTTAGACAGAATGGAACTCAGGATAATATGAGAAATGAACAATTGAAGCTTGATGCACATGGTGTTGTGAAGTCCCCTTTATATAGTAAAACTTTGCTGCTACAGTGACTGCTTTAGTCAGAATTGCTACAGTAAGCTTCATCATCATTTTTCAACTTTTCTATAACAACCAAAAAACTTTATCATACTTTTTCCACTATCAAATTTCTTTTTTAAAAGTGCTACAGTAAAAAAGCATTCTTTTTCAAATTATATTACAACAACCAATAAACTTTATCATACTTTTTCAATAACCAATAAACTTTATCATTTTTTTTAATAACCAATAAACTTTATCAAAAATCAATTTATACTACTATATTTAAATATATAAAGTATTAAATATATTTGGGCCAAGAAAGATTGAATCATGCATTTGGATTAAGAAGATTAAATCATACATTTGGGCCAAGAAGATTAAATCATATATTTGGGCCAAGAAGATTAAATTATACTATTTGGGCTAAGAAAGATTATATCATATATTGGGCCAAGAAGATTAAATCATACTATTTGGGCTAAGAAGATTAAATCATACATTTGGTCCAAGAAGATTAAATCATACTATAATTCTCACATATTTGTCATCATCAAAACTTATAGCATAATACATTAGGGCTGACAATCTCCCCCTTTTTGATGATGACAAATCACCAAAGAAAAATATGTTACAATGTAATAATCATTATATAATATACACATATTTTTTCTTTTTATATCCTCCTCCCCCTATTTGACATCAACAAAAAGGTATAAGGAATGCAATATATAAAGGCTAAAACATATTCCTTCTTTAAGCAAGAATATCATATGACGTCATGGGGTAAAATTTCGTCAAAACTTATCATTGATATGCCAAAAGTATATTTTTAAGGAAAACATTGCATGTTAGATAAAGTGAGCTTAAAGATATAGAGGATTTAAGTATAGATTAGGCTCCCCCTCAATCAATGCATATTAAACAAATATAATTTTCAAGATGTATTCATATATGTATCTTGAGAATGAGCACCTGCAAAAATTTTGACAACCACTCCGATGCTTAAGTTAGTAATGTAAATCAAAGATTAAATGAAAAATTTAAAAATCATGCAATGAAAAAAATAATTTTTAAAATTCATTTGGATTTGCCATCCCTAGTTCTCCCCTAATAAAGTTAAATCTATCTTCAGCAAGAGGCTTCGTGAAAATGTCAGCTAACTGAAAATCCGTTTGTACAAATTCAAGAGAGACATCTTTCTTTTGAACATGATCTCTTATTTCAATATGTTTAGTTCTTGAGTGCATGACAGGATTTTTAGATAAGCATATGGCACTTGTGTTATCACATATAATAGGTATGTTTTTAAGAAATACACCAAGATCCTCTAGTTGTTGTTTCATCCACAAGATTTGGGCACAACAACTCCCAGCTGAAATGTATTCAGCTTCAGCTGTGAATAAAGCAACACTGTTTTGCTTTTTACTAAACCAAGAGACAAGAGAACTACCAAAGAATTGGCAAGTTCCACTTTTACTTTTTCTATCTGTTTTGCTACCCGTAAAATCCACATCAGAGTAGCCAATTAAAAAATTAAAGGATCCTTTAGTATACCATAAACCCATTTGAGATGTGCTAACCAAGTATCTAAAAATTCTTTTCACAGCCTTAAAATGAGATTCCTTGAGGTTAGTTTGAAATCGTGCACACATGCATACACTAAACATAATATCGAGTCTACTAGCGGTTAAGTACAGTAGAGAGCCAATCATACCTCTATATTTTGTCACATCAAATGGTTGACCTCTTTCATCCTTGTCCAAGTTTGTTGAGATACTCATGGGAGTAGCAATTGGTTTTGCATTCTCCATGTCAAACTTTTTGAGCAACTCTTTTGCATACTTGGTTTGGCTAACAAATATTCTATTATCCATTTGTTTGATTTGGAGCCCAAGGAAGAAGTTGAGTTCTCCCATCATTGACATTTCAAACTCACCTTGCATGATCTTAGCAAACTCTTTACACAAACTTTCATTAGTAGTACCAAATATTATATTATCAACATATATTTGCACTATAATTAAATTATGCTTTTTATTTTTGAAGAACAAGGTTGTATCGACCTTTCCTCTTGAAAATCCATTATTTAAAAGAAATGAACTCAATCTCTCATATCAAGCTCTAGGAGCTTGTTTGAGACCATATAAAGCCCTTTTCAATTTAAAAACATCATTTGTCTTATCATGATTTTCAAAACCGGGAGGTTGTTCAACATAAACTTCCTCCATGATATAGCCATTTAGAAAGGTACTTTTCACATCCATTTGAAATAGTTTAAAATCATTTATGCATGCAAATGCCAATAACATTCTAATAGCTTCTAGTCTAGCTACGGGTGCAAAAGTTTCATCATAATCAATACCTTCTTCTTGGTTGTAACCTTTTGCAACAAGTCTGGCCTTATTTCTAACCACTATTCCATTTTCATCAAGTTTGTTTCTAAAAACCCATTTTGTGTCAATTATTGGATGATCATTGGGTCTAGGAACTAATTCCCAAACTTAGTTTCTTTCAAATTGATTTAGTTCTTCTTGCATAGCTAAGATACAATGTTCATCTATAATTGCATCATCAATATTTTTTGGTTCAACTTAAGAAAGGAAGGCTAAGTGGTTACAAACATTCCAAAGAGAATTTCATGTTATTACCTTTTGAGAGGTATCTCCAATGATGAACTCCTTAGGATGACTTTTTGCATACCTCCAATCCTTTGGAAGATCATCATTGTTGCTTTTTGGTTCCTCTTGTGGTTTCTCTTCTTCTTGTTGCTTTTCTTTTTCTTGAGGCTTCTCCTCTTCTTGTGGCAATTTAGCACCCTCATCATGATCATCATCACTTTTTGGTATTATTTCTTGCTTCTTCCTTATTTTATCATCTAATGAAAGGTCTTTGAAGTAATCTAACACTTCATATTGATCATCACAATCTTTAAGGAAATTGTTAGATTCATCAAAAACAACATGCATAGATTCTTCAACAAGTAAAGTTCTTTTGTTATAGACTATATATGCTTTACTAGTACTAGAATATCCAAGAAAAATGGCTTCATTGGCTTTGGCATCAAATTTTCCCAAATTATCTTTTCCATTGTTTAAAACAAAGCATTTGCAACCAAACACATGGAGATGAGAAATGTTGGGCTTTCTTCCTCTATATAGCTCATATGGGGTTTTATTTAAAATTGGCCTTATCAAGGCTATATTCATTACATAACAAGCAGTATTAACCGCATCAGCCCAAAAATATTGAGGAAGTTTCCCTTCATTGAGCATAGCTCTAGCCATCTCCTCTAGAGTTCTATTTTTCCTCTCAACAACACCATTTTGTTGAGGAGTTCTAGGAGATGAGAAGGTATGCTCAATGCCATTTTCATCACAGAATTCCATAAAGTCATGGTTATCAAATTCTCCACCATGATCACTCCTAATCCTCACAATGGTCAAGCTTTGCTCTTTTTGAATAAACTTTGCAAGTTTTAGAAAAGATTTAAAAGCTTGATCTTTATGAGCTAGAAAGAGAGTCCATGTGTACCTTGAGTAGTCATCTACAACAACTAGTACATAGGAGTTACCTCCAAGGCTTTTTGTTCTAGATGGTCCACAAGGTCCATATGAAGTAATTGCAAAGTCTTAGCTGTAGAAACAATATCCTTAGTCTTGAAAGAGCTTTTAACTTGCTTTGCCATTTGACAAGTACCGCAAAGTTTATCTTTTTCAAAATTAATTTTGGGTAAGCCAATTACAAGTTCTTTCTTGACTAGTTTATCCAAAAGATTCATACTAGCATGAGCTAGTCTTCTATGCCATAACCAACTTTCATTACTAACACTAATTAAACATGTAGAGTCTATAGAATGATCTTCATCGAGATTTATAACGTAAACATTATTGATCCTTTGACCGACAATCTTAACTTGCTTATCATTAATATTTTCAACTATGCAACGATTTGAATCAAAAATTACTCTATTGCCTTTGTCACATAGTTGACTTAATGCTAAGCAAATTATGATTGAGGCCTTCAACAAATAAGACATTTTCAATAGAAGTTGAAGAATTCTTACCCACTTTACCTATTCCCTTGATTAGACCTTTGTTATTTCCTCCAAAGGTCACTTTGCCTCCTCTTGGTGTCAAAGAGAGAAATTTTGATTGGTCGCCAGTCATGTGCTTTGAGCAACCACTATCTAAGTACCATTTTCCACTCTTTGTCTTGAAGCACACCTAACTCACAAAATTAAGTTTTCTTTTTAGGTACCCAAATTTGTTTGGGTCCTTCTTTGTTAGTTGTTCCTTTGGGAACCCATTTCATTTTATTTTCATAGGAAATATTCTTTCTATACCAACAAGAATAGGAATTATGTCCTTTTAAACCACAATAAAAATAAGTAGTGAAGGGACTACTTGACATAGTTGCATGAACAAAGAAATTCTTGTAGTATTTTTTACTAGCTTTGGGCTTATATCCTAAGCCGGCTTTGTCAAATACACATCTTTGTTTTCCAAGCAATATGTTCAAATTGTCTCTTCCTAGTGTAAATTTTGCAAGGGTATTTTTTAAATCCTTATTTTCCATTTCTAATTCAATGCATTCACAATAAGGACAATTTTCTTTTAGAGAGACAAACAATTCTTTTAAGCTTGAATTTTCTTCTTGCAAAATTTTGTTTTGATCTTCAAAAACAAGCCTTTCTTTTTTAAGTGCAATAAGATCATCTTTCAATTTTGAAATTTCATCCTCAAGTAAGGAAATTTTTTGCTTTGAAAAACTTAACTTTTTAGCAAGCTTTAAAGATTCATTGTGTAGTTCTTCAAAAGCTTCTTGCAATTCATCAAAAGAGTGTAAAGGTTTAAGAATGTTTACCTCTTCATCTTTTCTTGCCATAAGGCAAAGGTTGGCTTCTTCATTTTCTTCTTCATCAGATTCACTTTCTCCCCATACAGAAGAAATATATGCTTTCTTTTTCACTTTGTCATAGCTTTTCTTTCCTTCTTGCTTCTTGATGAATTGTGGACAATCCCATTTGATGTTTCCAACCTTTTTGCATTCATAACAAGTGGGACCTTCCTTGTTGCTATCTTGGTCTCTTCTCCATCTTCTTGTATTCTTCCTTTTTAGGAATTTACTAAATTTTTTGACCAAGAGACCAATGTCTTCGTCATTGATTTCAAGTTCCTCTTCTCCTTCATCACTATCAATTTCCACCCTCTTGGAAGAAGATGATTTAAGGGAGAGAGTCTTCTTTTTCTTGGTTTCTTCCTCTTGCCTCATCTGTATTATTTTGGACTCATAGTTTTGGAGGTTCCCAAACAAGGCTGTGAGGGAATTCATTAACTCTCCTCTTACCTCCATAATCGCAGTCCTCTTTGCCTCCCACTTCGGGGTAAGACATCTTAGAATCTTGGTGGTTTGTGATTTTTCTGAATAAGAAACACCAAGAGCTTTCAAATGGTTAGTAATATGAGTGAATCTCAATTGCATTTCACTAATACTCTCATCACTTTTCATTTTGAAATTTTCATATTCATTGGTGAGAGTACTTATTTTTGACTCTTTGACTCTAAGAGTTCCTTCATGTGCAATTTCTAAAGTATCCCACATTTCTTTAGCACTTGCACAGCTAGAAACTCTAAAATATTCATCTTGGTTTAAAGCACTAACTATGATCATCTTTGCTTTGGCATTAAGATGGACAAGCTTCTTTTCGATATCATCCCATTCACTTTTGGGTTTTGGAATAACTTTCCCTTCAACCTCCTTAGTAGGAGTGTAGGGACCTTTTCCCACAACATCCCAAAGATCAAGGTCCACCGCATCGAAAAACATTCTCATCTTAGAGTTCCAATAAGTGTAATGGTTTCCATTAAAACCAGGGGGTTTGGTAAAGGAACTTCCTTCAAGTAAAACACAATCACCAAAGCCAGCCATATTTCAACACTTAGACTATTAAGCCTTTAATCAAGAGCCCAAGCTCTGATACCAATTGATAGAAATGGCTAGCACCCAAGAGGGGGGTGAATTGGGTTTCAAAAAACATTGCTAAGACTTGATGGAAGTTTAAGAAGTTTTAAAAACAATGCCAAACATTTTATGAAAGTAAAATAAGTATGATCAAGATGAATAAATATGGAGTACAATTAATCAAAAAAAAAATTAAAGAGATGAATAAATATAGAGTGCAAGGAAGTAAAGAACATATAAATAATTAACGAGCAATGGAAGAGAAAATCAAACAACAAGATTTTATACTGGTTCGGCTTAAACCAAGCCTACATCCAGTACTCAAGATAACTTCTTGAGTGTTTCACTATAAACCACAAGTTTATGCAATTGGGTACTTGTAAGCCACTACAAGATAGATCTTTTCTTCCTCAAGGGTGTCTCTCCCCCTTACAATGTGTTTTCTATCAAACACTAACTCAAGGAACCTATCCTTGAGCAACTAAATTTGAAGGCTTAAGGAAAATAATGGTGGACACTCTCAAAGTGTAGATAACGCAGAAATTAAGCTCAGAATATTTCTCTAACAATTTAGACAGAATGGAACTCAGGATAATATGATAAATGAACAATTGAAGCTTGATGCAAATGCTATTGTGAAGTCCCCTTTATATAGTGAAACTTTGCTGCTACAGTGACTGCTTTAGTCAGAATTGCTACAGTAAGCTTCATCATCATTTTTTAACTTTTCTACAACAACCAAAAAACTTTATCATACTTTTTTCACAATCAATTTTTTTTTCAAAAGTGCTACAGTAAAAAGCATTCTTTTTCAAATTATATTACAACAACTAATAAACTTTATCATACTTTTTCAATAACTAATAAACTTTATCATATTTTTTTTAATAACCAATAAACTTTATCAAAAATCAATTTATACTACTATATTTAAATATATAAAGCATTAAATATATTTGGGCCAAGAAAGATTGAATCATGCATTTGGATCAAGAAGATTAAATCATACATTTGGGCCAAGAAGATTAAATCATACATTTGGGCCAAGAAAATTAAATTATACTATTTGGGCCAAGAAGATTAAATCATACTATTTGGGCTAAGAAGATTAAATAATACATTTGGGCCAAGAAGATTAAATCATACTATAATTCTCATATATTTGTTATCATCAAAACTTATAGCATAATACATTAGGGCTGACAGATAAAAGAGACTGGAATGTAAAAGACATTGAATTTAAACTTGATTGAAATATAAGGTGTAAAACATACTTTGATGTTGATCCTTTAATCAGCTCATATGAGATATTAAGATTTTTAATCAAATAGTTGCCAACCCTTTTTACAATGATTAAATAAGTATTTATAGGAAAATGACCGAAGTAACTGCCTATCTAACTATTTGCCACATACATTACCGTTTATGATTACATTTCATCAACATAACCTAAACCCACGTACATAGCAGTTTACAAGATTCAACAAAACTACCCTAATCACCTGATGGCAAAGTAACTATCTTTGACGGCCTTAACCTGACGAATTCTCTTAACTTCGACATTTGACAAATGATTTATGTTCAAATGATAGACCTTTGTCTCTCGATATAGATGACTTGCTCAGAGACCATGTATTTGCTTGTCGAGTAACAATCTTTTAACAATTTTGCTTTGTCATACACAAGCATCATTACAAAGATGTCCATCTGACCCTTTTGTTGACTTCGCCCTTGTTGAGTAATTGATCTTTGTCAAGTGGCCATACTATTGCTTTGACACTTAGACAATCGATACTAATTTATTGCAATAATAATTGTAACATTGAGGATGAATATTTGTCGATTAAGCGAACTTGTCTAACAAATATAAATATTATATATTTTAAAAATAATTGTCCAACACCTACCTACTCTATTAACAAGCTTTCCCAATGGATCAATATATGTACTTAATCTTTGCTTTCTACTAATCAACTATTGCTTTCTGATCTTCTGAAAAAGGTCTTGGAATATACAAAATCATGGTTTTGATTCTTGCTTTGCTATTTTAGGGAAACCCTATATTTGAGAACATTTAATTTTTGTAAGTTTGGCACCAAAGCCTTCTTAGAATGAGTTTAAATTATGTTTTGATCACTATAAAGTGTTTTGTTTGTATCAAATCAAGTTTTCTAGGATTCTTCCCAAAGTTTTGAAACAATGAAAGTTTCTTTGGTTCTGTGATGTCATTTGCAATGTTTGATCCTTTTCTTTGTACTGAATGTATTTCTCACATGTTTTAGTATGTAAATAACATCACAACTTGTGGTTATGGAACCAAAGTTTTATATTAGTATTTCTCAAATTGTATTATTTTGTGTCCACAATACACCAGTAAACTATTGAGGGTTGACCAATCAAGTGGCATTAGGCTATAGATCTTGGAAATGAAAATCGAGATGAACCATTTGATTGATAAATTGTTCCAGTCGATTGGCTCCTTGGCCAAGAGCCACCAATTAATTAATAAGGCTAACCCATTAACTGAGTAGCTAGTTGACTAATAAGGTAGATTAGTCCACTGGCCCTCTAATAGACAACAATGAGTCGACTGGTTCACCTTATAAGTTGATTGGCCGTTAAAAAAGTATGTTTTTGGTTGTGTTTCTTGTTCCACATTGATAAACCAACCTAATAAATTACCAAAGTAGATCTATTGGATAAAATTTTGTGTTTGGTGTATGAAACATGTTGTGTTCTATGCAAAATATATAATTATCCCAGAGGAATTTATTTTGGCTAGACTTTGGACAATCATGAATTAATTGATTCATAAGGAAAATCATGCTAGTAATATATTAGATCAAAGAAGAAAATGTATTGCTAAGTCGATAAAGGAAATTAATATTCGTGATTTGTATGTATGGGAGGACCATTTACAAGTTATTATTTATTGTTCAAAGACTAAATGATAATGTTGTGCTAGGTTTCTCAAAAAGGGTCTACTTGTTTGTAAATGTGTGAGATGCAATTGGGAATTTAATTTTGTTATAGTAGTTGTTTGCATATATACATGTTTTGTGTAGTTATTGACTATGAACATGTTTGTTTATCTTATTTAAATGTCTATGATATATGCTACAATGAGTGGTATTCTTGTGCTTAATGACACAAATTTTAAGAAATGGAAAGAGAAAGTAATGATAGTTTTAGGTTGCTTGTATTTAGACCATGAATTGAGGTTGTCCAAACCACATGACAAGCAATAAAAATTGATTCATCAATTTAGATGAAAATATAAAATCCTAAGTTAAACTTGGAGATGGAAAAATTCAAGAAGTTGAAGGAAAGGGCATTATAGTTGTAAAAAGAAAAAAAAAAGGCCAATTAAAATGTATTCATGATGTTTTTTATGTTCCATGCCTTTGGGTGTGTTTAGCAAAAATAGTTGATAAACTAGCTAAAAGCTTATAAGCTAATTTTTAGCTAAAAATTGAAAGTATTTAAGCTAACTTATTAAATTAGAAGTGTTTGGTAAAAATGGCTGAAGAATTAACTAATAGATGTAAAATGTCGTATATTTTATAATCCCAATATAATACAAATAAACATATTTTTTTAATCAAATTATTTAAATTATTATTATTATATATATATATAATTAATTAAATATATATTATATTTTTTATATATAAATATTATATATTTTAGGAAAAAATATACTTTACCCCCATAAACTTTCATCAATACGCAGAAAACCTCCATGAACTTTGAAATTCAACAAATAACCCCTACGAACATTTCAGCTTGTGCAGTTTACCCCTCTTGTTAAAAAAATCATTAGTCAAACTAAATATCAATGCCACATCAGCTGTTGACATGGCAAAAATAATACCATGTCGGCTAAACCCAAACCCACAACCCATAACCCTATGTATGAAGCCCACAACCCAAACGCAAAACATGATCCAGTTTATCTTCTTCCCCAATGTTCATCTGGTAATGGTTTAGCAAAACATCAAAAATAAAAAGAAAAAGATGAGAGTAGAAAAACTCAAAATTACTTGAATACTTCCAAGAATTACAAAAGATTTCTACAAATTATAGTCAAGGAAGTCCAAAAGCGAGACACGGATGTTGTACCCACTGCTATTTGTGATATCTATATTTGTATAAGCAAGACACGAACAATTCTTTCCCCACACTCCAGAAGGCCCATGCTCCCATTTGCCAACACTATCCTCGTCTTCGACAGCTTCATGTTCTACACCATCAAGAAATTGTCTGTCCCACAATTCAGCTCTGTGTTCCTCATGCACCCATCAGACCTATCTCTCATATTCCATGCTTGCACATTCTTGGCTTGAATCCTTTCATATAGTTGCACACTGGCAAAGCATTCATGTCATAAATGCCGTAGGACTGCATGTTTGTAATAGTCAAACTGGTCTTTTCGCAGGTAGATTTCCGGAAGGCCATGGTAATCCATCTTGAAAGAGTAATCTCCAATGAAGGGGTCATCATGGTTAGCCCTCCACGACGTTAGGTTTTGCTTCATTTCGGTGTCGAACTCCAAGTAAGCTCTACCATAGGTATTTGGTGGGGCCACTCTGGCTTGCTTCTCTGAAGACTAAATTTCTAGAATCAATAAGTTGAAGAAATAGGTTCGAAGGAGGCATTGCTATTTTGATTGGAGGACCATATTTTGTTTCCTAATTGATCGAGGAGAAATATGTTTCCCCTGTCTCTGATCATGTGAGTTCCACTGGAAGTCTCAAGCTAGGAAGAAGATAGGCTAGATTGGGTTTTAGGTTTGGATTGTAGATCATGGGTTTGGGTTAAACATTTGGGTTTGGCTGACATGGCATTTTTTTGCCATGTCAAGTTTTAGTTGATGTAGGGTTGACCGTTAGTTTAACTAATGATTTTTTTAACAGAATGGGTGAATCATACAAATTGAAAAGTTCATAAGGGTTATTTGTTAAGTTTCAAAGTTTGTGCAGAGTTTCTGCACATTGATGAAAGATCATTGGGCTAAAATGCATTTTTCCCTATAATTTATTGTATATATATATATATAATGATAGAGGAAGAAGACAATGACGACGATGACAAACAACAGGCGACAGTGGACAATAAAGAAGATGGAGAAGCTGTTAATGAATCATAAGGGCATAATGAGTATTTTGATAAAATGATAAGTGCAAAATAGGAAGAAAAATATAGAAGTAAAGTAGCATTTCAAAATAAGTTATTGAAATAAGCTCGTTTAACAAATACTTTTGCTTACTCAAACATAACCTTACTCAAAAATTTTAAAGTGTTAGCCAATTAATTCATAAGGGCTATATACTAATTTATGATCATGATAAAGCACAATATTTGATTAAAAAAGTAAGGGGAAACTTATAATTACTATTAAAATGACCACTAACAAAATTTTTCCTTTAAATATGCCACTTGGGAAATATGCTATGAAATGTGAAAATGTGGAGGAATCCATTTTGCGGCATTTGAGATATGGTGACCTAAATTTTAATTACCTTAAAATATTGAATCATAAAAATATAGTATTTAGGCTACCATTTATATATTTTGAAAGAAAATTATGTGAAGGATGCATTTTTTGGGAATATGCATAGATTGCCATTACAAAAATCATCTTGGAGAGCAAAAGCTTCATTGGAATTGATGTACGCATATATTTGGTGTCCTTCAAAAACTCTAACTCTTGATGGAAAGAGATATTTTCTACTCTTTGTTGATGACTATACCTACACGATGTGGGTTTACTGCATTGAGCAAAGTGGGCATTCCCTCAAGATTTTTAGAACTGATCATGTTCAAAGATTCATCAAGATCTACAAAAAGCATGGCATCAAGAAGGAGCTTACTATTTGTTACACACCGTAGTAAAACAACATTATAGAAAGAAAGAACCAAACTATTTTAGAAATGGCTTATTACAACACATCTGCCAATATCATTTTAGGATGAGGATGTGAACACAACTGTTTAGATTCTCAATCGATCTCCTACAAAAGTTATTCTAGACAAAATGCCATATGAAGCTTCATCCAAGAGGAAGACAAAAGTTGATCATTTCAAAGTCTTTGGTTATATTGCCTACTCTCATATTTCGAAAGGCAACAAAGAAAAGCTCGACTAAAAAGTAGAAAAATATATCTTCATTGGCTATAGTGATGAGTCCAAAGGCTATCATCTTTAAATCCATAAACAAAACAATTAATCATTTCAAGAGATGTCATCTTTGATGAAGGAGAAAGTTGGGATTGGAGTAATCAAACATTTAAAGAAGTTCAACACTTTGATGCTAAAGCAGATGTAAGGAAGACTCAAGCCCAAGCACAAGTCAAACTTCTAGACCAAATTTGTCACCTAACTCATCTCCTCAAAGAAAAATGTGATCATTGCAAGATATTTATCAAACTTGTGATGTTGCATTCATTTCTTGTGAGTGCCAAGAAAAAAAGAATGGAGTAAAGCATGGATGAAGAAATCAAGATGATCAAGAAGAATCAAACATGGGAGCTTATGGAGAAGCCAAAAGAAAAAGATATCATTGGCTTGAAATGGGTCAACAAGATCAAGTACAACGAAGATGAAACAATCTCAAAGTACAAGGCACAGCTTGTGACAAAAAGCTATTCACAACAACTTAGGATTGACTTCAATGAAACTTTTGTCCTATGGTACATATGGAGACCATCATAATAGTATTTGCCTTAGCCTCACAACTGAAGTTGAACGTGTACTAATTAGACATGAAGCGAGCATTCTTGAATAGAGAAATTGAAGAAAAAGTGTACATAGAGCAATCTCAAGGATAAATCATTCAAGGCATAGAGGATAAAGTGTACCAACTGAAGAAAGCATTATACGAGCTAAGGCAAGCACCATGAGCTTGGAATAATAAGATAGACTAGTGTCTTCTCAATCATGGTTTTACAAAAAGCCCAAGTTAGCCATCATTATACATAAGGGTGCACAAAGATCTTTTTTCTCATTTTATGCTTATATAAGGGCAATTTGATATACATTGGCAATTATGACGTAAAGATGATTGAAGACTTTAAGCAAGCTATAACGAAAGAGTACGAGATAACTTATCTTTGTCTGATGAAATATTTTCTAGAATGCAAGTAAAACAAAGGCCCAAACAAATATTCATCTCCCAAGAAAAATATGCAGATGACTTGTTGAAGAAATTCAATAGGAAAGATTGCAAGCCAATATCAATGCCAATGGGAACAAATGAACAAAAGAATATGGTAAAGAAAAAGTAGACGAGAAAAGCTATCGACACTTAGTTGGATCACTGATTTATCTCACAAACACAAGACTAGATATAATACATACAACCAACATTGTTTCACGATATATGAGCAAGCCTAGCAAATTTTACTTTAACTGTTGAAGAAAATAATTTTAAGATATGTCAAAGGTACAAAGAATTTTGGCATTATGTACGAGGTAGAAAAGGACTGGTAGTTAATTTGATACACAGATAGCGATTGGGCAGGCAATGTTGATTATCGAAAGAGTATAACTGGATATGTTTTTCTTTTGGGATCCAAAATTATTTCATAGTCGTCAAAGAAGCGAAAGACAATTGTATTCCTAACAACCAAAGCAAAGTATATGGCTGCAACAAGTGCAACATGTGAAGCAGTCTAGCTTCAAAGAATTTTGGAGAATTTAAACCAAAGTGACAATAATCCAACATAGATATATTGCTACACTACAAGAAAACGGACACATAGTGGTAGTTGAAAATCCACTTTAGTGGTGGATGCGTTTAGTAGCGGTTTAGGGAACCGCCACTAAATCAAGTGTCACAAGCGACTTAGTGGTTGTTCCCATCAACTGAGAGAACAACTCCACTAAACTTTATAGTGGTAATTTGAAACTGCTACTATCCCTTGAGATAATTTGAGTTTGCACATTTTTGTGGCTTTTTTCATAAGCCGCCACTATATAATGGTGGTTGGCTTAAGTAACTGCCATTATATAGTGGCAATTAAATAAGAAAATGCTACTATATAGTGGTAGTTGTATAATCCAACCACCACTATATAGTGGCAGTCAGATGAAAGAAACTGCCACTAAAATGTCCATTTTAGTAGTGATTTGCAAACTAACTGCCACTATATTTTGATATAGTGGTAATTTGAACCACTACTCTATTACTAGTATTATTTTTATTTAGTTTTGTTTTTCCATTTCCCCTAAAATATATTATAAGCATGTGTTTCAAATTATAGACCAACCAGTATATTCAACAACAATTTGAAGATGCAAACAAGATTGATTAATATTTTCTTTATTCATATAATGTAAGTTTGGTTTGTATTCAAATACATACATAACAAAGTTTAATTTGAATATAAACATGGACCTATATATAGTCTTAATACACTATAAAGAAACTAAGTCAAATCATCATTATCTTCATCATTTGTATCCTCATCATCATCATCATCATCAGTAACAACAACATTATTTTGATTACAAGAGAATGGAGAGTTTGCTAGTAATGCAGAGCCTTCTCCACTCCCTTGATCAAAAAGTTGCATTTATAATAAAACTAACCTATGTAACACTATATATATGACATTGTAATGCACCATTGGAATGTGATGAATAAGAAGCAATTCACCCTTACATCGAGCAACCTTTTTTTGAAAAATCACTCTCCCTGCTTCCCACCATAACTGGCAATAAGAAATTGCCCTCCAAATCATCATTTCTTAAATCAAATTCTATCAATAATTACATTAATAATGGGTTGAATATTGTTGTCTTAGTTATAGCAATTGCTGACAATATATATGAGCCATTGTAACTGCAATACCACCCTTACCCATGATTTCTTTATGTCTTAGTAAGCAATCGATAAGACTAATACCTCAATTGACCCTCAAAGCATCTTATGTAGTGCTTTAGTGTTTCTTAGTTACACACTTGCACTTAATAGGTCATTATGCATTTATTTGATCCTCTGAAGCATACATTAGAATTAGGTAAACTCTCCATTCCAAGTGTACTATCTTAGTTTGAGGGATAAAACTAGAAGCTGGCTGGACAATTATTTATTATCAAAATTCTATATTAAATATTTTTTCTTTGCATCTGTAAGCTTTGATGGTCATGGTACTCCATGGCTAAGAATTTGGAAGAAACCCCAATTGGTCATGACATTTGAAAATGGCTTTTTCACTAACTATCTGGCTTTTCTCATTTTGTGAAATCAAATATGAAGTACTAATACTTAAAAAAAAATGAATTAAGTCCTATCCTCATATTTGATATATTCAATGCTTGTGTCAGATGACACCACACAACCTTTTTGTGATGTCATAGTTTCCGCATTGTGTTCATATTCATATCTACTAGTGCTTTTTCAAAAATCAATTATGGGCATTCATTCTTTAGACCAAAAATAAAAATTAGTGGGTGTTCATTCGACAACTAGTGCATTTCTTTCATCATGTCTTTCTTCTACAAGTCAGATATCATAAGATGAAACTTGCTTACAACAAAGAACTTTGGAGTTGAAGAAATAGCTTTTAAAAGCTTATCTTTTTTTTTTCCTAGAGCAAATGTAACATGTTAGCCCTAATGTATTATGCTATAAGTTTTGATGATGACAAATATGTAGGAATTATAGTATGATTTAATCTTTTTGGCCCAAATGAATGATTTAATCTTCTTGGCCCAATGAATGATTTAATCTTCTTGGCCCAATGTATGATTTAATCTTTCTTAGCGCAAATAATATGATTTAATCTTCTCGACCCAAATGAATGATATAATCTTATTGGCCCAAATGAATGATTTAATCTTATTGGCCCAAATGCATGATTCAATTTTTCTTGGCCCAAATATATTTAATGCTTTATATATTTATATATAGTAATATAAATTATTTTTTGATAAAATTTATTGGTTGTTTTAATATAATTTGAAAAAGAATGCTTTTTACTGTAGCACTTTTGAAAAAGAAATTTGATTGTTGAAAAAGTATAATAAAGTTTATTGATTGTTTTAATATAATTTGAAAAAGAATGCTTTTTACTGTAACACTTTTGAAAAAAAATTGATTGTTGAAAAAGTATAATAAAGTTTATTGGGTGTTGTAAAAAGAATATCTTTTACTGTAGCGCTTTTGAAAAAGAAATTTGATTGTTGAAAAAGTATAATAAAATTTATTGGTTGTTGTAAAAAGAATATCTTTTACTGTAGCGCTTTTGAAAAAGAAATTTGATTGTTGAAAAAGTATGATAAAGTTTATTAGTTGTTGAAAAAGTATGATAAATTTTATTGGGTGTTGTAATATAATTTGAAAAAGAATATCTTTTACTGTAGCACTTTTGAAAAAGAAATTTGATTGTTGAAAAAGTATGATAAAGTTTATTGGGTGTTGTAATATAATTTGAAAAAGAATATCTTTTACTGTAGTACTTTTGAAAAAGAAATTTGATTGTTGAAAAAGTATGATAAAGTTTATTAGTTGTTGTAATAAACTTTGAAAAAGAATACTTTTTACTGTAGCAAATTTGAAAAAGAATATTGATTATTGAAAAAGGTTGATAAAGTTTTTTGGTTGTTATAGAAAAGTTGAAAAATGATGATGAAGCTTACTGTAGCAATTCTGACTAAAGCAGTCACTGTAGCAGCAAGGTTTCACTATATAAAGGAGACTTCACAACACCATTTGCAATCAAGCTTCAATTGTTCATTTCTCATATTATCTTGAGTTTCATTCTCTCTAAATTGCTAGAGAAATATTCTGAGCTTAATTTCTGCGTTATCTACACTTTGAGAGTGTCTACCATTATTTTCCTTAAGCCTTTAAATTTAGTTGCTCAAGGATTGGTTCCTTGAGTTAGTGTTTGAGAGAAAACACGTTGTAAGGGGGAGAGACACCCTTGAGGAAGAAAAGATTTATGTTGTAGTGGTTTGCAAGTACCCGGATTAAACTTGCAATTATAGTGGAAATACTCAAGTGGTCTCTTGAGGACTGGATGTAGGCTTGGGATTAGCCGAACCAGTATAAATCTCCGAGTTTGCTTTCTCTATCCCTACTCTATTTAAATTTGAAGTTAATTAATTAACGCTTTGCGTTTATATTTGATTTCTACCTCAAGTATTAATTAATTTGTGTAGATTTATATTTGCTCCTTAATTCCTTGCACTATAAAATTATTCATCTTGATAAACACTTTGATTTTCTGAATTAAATTATTATCTTTAACATTATCAAATTTCAGAAAATCATTTTAACTTCCAATTAAGTTTTGTGAAAATTTTTATAAAACCCAATTCACCCCCCTCTTGGGATCCAACCATTTCTTTCAATTGGTATCACAGCTTGGGCTCTTGATTTGAGACTTAACCGTCTAAGAGTAAACATGGTTGGATTTAGTGATTGGTTTATGTCTGAAAATTGTTCTTTCATAAAACCTCCAGTCTTTGATGCTAATCATTTTTAATATTGGAAGTATGAAATGAAAATGTTTTTAATTTCAGTAGACCATAAACTCTGGAAAGTTATAGAAAATGGTTTTGATATGCCTGTCAAGGAAGAACAAGGAAAATGCATTCCAAAACCTAAGAGTGAATGGAATGATACTGAAAGAAGTTTAATGCAACTCAATGCTAAGGTAAAATTGATTATTTCTTGTGCATTGAGTCAAGATGAATTTTTCAAAATCTCCAACTGTGCAACTGCAAAAGAAATGTGGGAAATTCTTGAAGTTGCACATGAGGAAGATCTTATTGCTGAGGAATTAAGCTATAGAAGTTTCATTAATGAACGTGAAATTGCTCAAATGAACAATTGCAAAACCATTAATGAGATACAACTTGTGCTTAATCAATTGCAAGCTCTTAGTGTTAAACTTACAGGAAAATCTCAAATCACCAAGGAGATAGAAGAAAAAGAAAAAGGAGAAAAAGAGAAACCACAACCAAAAGCTGAATCATCAAAGAAAGCTTGCCTATCTTCCATTTGGGAAAATAGCAATTCTGATGAGGAGAACACAAATGAAGAAGCCAACACTTGTCTTGTGGCCAGAGATAAAGATGAGGTAAATTCATTTGACTACTCTTTTGAAGAATTACAAGATGCCTTTGATGATTTACATGAAGAATCTCTAATACTTGCAAAGAAACTAAATGTTTCAAAACAGAAAAACTCTTCTCTTGAAAATGAGTTGGAAACATTGAAAAACGAATTTTCTATTTCCAAGGAAGAGAATTTTGTTTTTGAAAATAAAAACAAAACTTTGCAAGAAGAGAATTTGATTTTAAAAGCAAATATCTCTACCAACAAAAATTGCTTTTGTACCAAGTGTGATTCTTTGAAAAAGGAAAATAATAATCTTAAAAACACACTTGCAAAATTTTCTCAAGGTAGAGAAATTTTAAATACCTCAGTTTTGAAACAAAGAAGAAGGTTTAACAAAGTTGGTCTTATTTCTAAAAGGAAATCAAACCAAAAGCATTCTAAAAACTTCTTTGTTTCTATAAAGATGTCCAATAGTCCAACTTGCACTTGTTTTTATTGTGGACTGAAATGACACAAATCTTACTCATGCTTTTATAAGAAAAATCTTGTTTATGGAGTAAAAATGAAATGGGTTCAAAAAGGAACTCATGACCCAAGCGGACCCAAAGAAATTTGGGTACCAAAAACAAAAGATTAATTTGCAGATTCACCTCGAAGCAAGGAGCGGAAATGACATTTTAATGGCTACATCATTTAAACTCCACTTCCTTGCATCAAAAGGAGGCAATGGATAAGTAAACATATAAGCTGAAATGCATTGTAAGAAATTTGACTGATATGTTTACTGCTCTCTAATGCTTTTGTCTGTTCTCTAATATGCCTTACATCTATCTTTGATATTCATGCATGCTATTTCTAAAAACGATTCTTAGGTGTGCGGCCCAAGGATATGAGTTTTGTTTTGAGCTAAAATCTTTCTTCTAAATTCAGCTTAAACTTTCTTACTTATTGCATCACAACAATTTGCTTCCATTTCATGCATATTTCCCTTGCTTCCACAACAATAAGATTACTCTTACTTGTAAGTTTATCCTTGTTGTAATCTTATAAAATTTTTTTTCAATAAAATCAAAACTCTTTACACAAATGCATTTTATGGAAGCATGACATACTTTGAACATAATGTATTGTTTCTCCTGATGGTTGAAGATTTATTTGAACATCACTAATTTGAGAATCAAAGTACTCCACTAAAAGTGTCTTGCAGTTGGTTGGTCGACCAGCTAGCTCATCAGTGGTTGACCAGCAAGGCTTATATATGTCAATCTGTAAACCAATGCCTGACGCCAGATGCCAACGCTAGACGCTAAGCAAAGAAGATGTTGCAAATAATCAATCAATAAAGACTATTAAAATTGCAAGAAGATAGAATTAAAAGAAGAGCAATGAGCAAAACAAGAATATCAAAATCTTGAGGAGGAACTTCAAGAAGCAATAAGAGTTTGCCAAAATTGATGAGTATCTCTATTCTTTACCACTTTACTATTTAATTGAGTGATACTCCCTAATCATAATTGGCTATGTTGGCAATTTTTTTTTACTGACATACTTTCATTGCAATGATATATTGTTCTCTAATATCTTACATATTTGATCATATCATTGTATATAAAGATATTGTCTTTATACCATTCATCATGGTTTGAGCATTATACATGTCATATCCTTTGTATAAGATATAGCTTATGAACGATTGTTTATGGATTATAGTTTATATCTGATTATATCTTATTAATCCATATTACCTCAATTATTGTACTACATACTAAGGTTATAATATGTTTTATCTTGATAAGTATGTAACTTGTTTTTGCTTTGAAATGATGATATATATGTCCATGTCAGAAAATTCTTTCCATCTTTAAAATGGATATATATTTTTCAAAATATATATATCCTTCTACTCTGTTGAATTTGTGTGGTTGATTTCTTTTATCTTAATTATTATAATTTTTTTTAGTACCATCCAATGAAAGAAACCACTTGCATTAAAAAAAACCGAATAATTACATTGCAAAAAAAAAAGGGAAGGTTTGCTCATGCATGAGCAATCTACAGGCGAGGTGGTCTCGGATTAGGAGGGTTGTATTGTATCATCACCCCTCGGCCATTCCTTGAAGCAAGAGACTGAGCAATGTCACGGAGGGTAGTGTAAATCCCATTCATACAATCAACACTTCTTTGTTGTTGATTGCAGAAGCATTGGGTAGACCAATAGAAGAACCTGTCTATTCTTGAAGTCATTGCCACATTGTTGCGTTTAGCTAACTTCTCCAGGTCCTCTATCATCTTCTTGAGTTTCTTCACCTCCTGCTCCAGACAAGCAATTTTGTCTTCTGACGTATGGCCTGTACTATTCTCCTCAGCTTCTTCAATCTTCATCTTCTTCTTTCGATTCTCTTGAGATCCCTCCAAAGGTCTTTTGCCCTTGTCCTTACCTATACTCAAGTTTAAGTCGAGCTCTTCCTCCCTGGCCTCTACTGTGAGATCAATGAACTTTCTTGCTGCCATGGTTTGGAATATTTAGAAATTTTTGTAGGAGTATGAAGAGAGAGGAATGTCAGAAAGTTGTAGGCTCAGAGATGAATACTCTTTGTGGTGTGGTAATTGAGAATTCTGGGGCAGTCTTTATAGAGAGAAAATTATGACTTAGAGCCAACGAAGATATTGATAACATACTTTTTCCATTTATTTTAGTCCCTATTTTAGTCCTTTTTGCCTCTTTAATCTTGTCAATTCTCTAATTTTATTATGTTTTGGAATTTATTGGGTATAAACTATTTTTGGATTGAATGTGTCTCAATTTTATATTTTTAGAACTTGAATTGTAAAATGCTCAATTTAATTCTTACAAATTTTAATTTTGAAGAGAAAAGTGTTGACATGGACAAAGATGCTGATTTGGATGCTAATGTGGCACTTTTTGGGTGATGTAGATGCTGACTAGGATATGCTGGATGTGGGGCCCACTTGAACTCTTATTCAATGCCATGTAGTCAGAATTTTTGGGCAGAAATATTAATTTTCGTAGGTCAAAAAAAAGCATGGCTGAAATATTAATTTTGCCATGATATTCTGCTACTGTTCTGCTGCTGTTTGTCACTTTCTGCTGCAGAAATATTAATTTTGCTGCTGCTGCCATACCATTCTGCTGCTGCCATACTTTTCTGCTGCTGCAGAAATATTAATTTTACTGTCAAAGTGCTGCCATATCATGGAAGAGGCATCCAAGGAGGCATCTAGGGTAGAATATCCCTTTAGGCATGTGTTAGATCAGTTTTATATTTGCAAAAATCGAAATTTATTAAGCAAGCTAAGTCATTTTTCAGATGTGAAGGCCTAGCACCTTTTTTCTGTCTTCCTTGGGCAGCAGTGGCTGGGAGCAACATAGAGGCAACTCTCTAGCTTGGTTAGAGGGAAAGGAAGCCTTCCCACTTGGGAATGGCTCTCCTTCTCCCATTTTCTTTCCTTTTCTTCCATTTTCCTTCATAGTTTGTTAGTTTTCTGTTGTATTTTCTATTTTCTGTCATGTTTTTCCTTCTCTTCCATGTAATTTTCTAAGTTTAAGGATTGATGTAGTTTGGTTCTATGATGTTTTATTGCTGAACAATTTCGATTTTAATGCACTTTCGTTTAATGGAATGGATTTTACAGATTATTAAGCTCTTGAATGCTTGATTAACCTTCAATGAGTTTGGGATTTTGATGTCTATGCTAGAGTTAGCTAGATATTGAGCTTGACCCTGTAATTTCCACCATAAATTAGATTATCTAGATATAGATAGGTTTATTTATGTGGCTTGAATAATTTTTTTGAGCTTCATAATTTAATTGAATGGTTGATCTAAGATTTTAGTCAATTATTTTGGTTAAGTTAGATTGTAATTTCAAAGTTTTTGGATTCAATCATATTTTAGAAAATTGGCCAACATTGAATGGATTGTAATTTAATTGAATTGTTCTTCAATGATTCAAAGATTAATTTGTCTATGAACTAATCGGATTGGACCAACGAAATCAATCTCATTTTCTTGTGTAGTCGGTCATTTGATGAAATGGAAATTGTACTTTAATTCATTTGGACCAATGAGTATTTTCTTGGCCAAAGTTCTATTTTATTTATTGTCCTATGAAGCTTGTTATTTATACATGCATACGATTGCTACGTATTTGTAATGAGGAGGACAAGAGATAACATGTCATATGCGATTGCGGGGCATTGATGTGATTAGGACTTGATCGGATTATATTTGAGTTATAGATTAGTGAAGATCTTCCTAACTATAATTTTAATATAATTCAGTCTTAGAAGACTTTCTAAGAATTTTAGATTGAAGATTACATAATAGAATTAGCCAAGAATATTCAAAGGAAAGGATGATGATGTACAATTCCATGGAATTTGTGACCAGTTGCACATCTTTTGTCTGTTTTGTTTTCTGTTTAGTTATTAAAATTTCAGTTATTTATATTTTGTTGTTTCAATCATCACCCCCCTTTTTTGTGTAATTTCTGAAATTTCCTTCAAAAGTCTTAATAGCATTTCACTTAGCCTAATTGAATTTTATTTGATACCTCAATCTCTGTGGGACAATACTCTACTTATCACTTTATTACTTGTTGCGACCCAGTATACTTGCTGGAATATTTTATGTGCTATAAATTATACGCACCAGATATCTCTTCACCGCACCCCTACACGCTCATCCTATGGATTTCTGCAAGCTGGAAGCCAAAAGTCTAGGGTACGCATGCATACCAACAATGCTTCACATTAATGGCAAAACCACGAAAGTCAATTTTCGGTGGATTTGCGGCTGATTTAATTTGTTTTGTTTAAAAATTTTAAGGATTAATAAAATAGTGATAAACAGAACCGTATTTCTCTACTTTGTTGTGTTGTTCTTGAGAGCTTTTAGTATAATATACATGATTGATTGCATCATGCTATGATTACATGTATCTAAGAACATATATTGTGTATGCCATTCATGCATCATGAGCGAAGGCTATGGTTAAGAATAATATATGATGATTCCACATGCACTCATAGAAAATGAGAAGTCAAAAAAAAATTTATATAAAATGAAATGTGTAGAGGATGATACATCTTCATAGTTACACATACTTACATATAATGCTTTTGTGGGCAAATGAAAGGCAATGATTTCCTTGCTTTATGATAATGCTTGATGCATGCAACCGTAAGCAGTTAATTTTGTCTTTAATCTTTGATTTACATTACTAACTTAAGCATCGGAGTAGTTGTCAAAATTTTTGCAGATGCTCATCCTCAAGATACATATATGAATACATCTTGAAAATTACATTTGTTTAATATGCATTGGTTGAGAGGGAGCCAAATCTATACTTAAATCCTCTATATTTTTAGGGTCACTTTATCTGAGATGCAATGTTTTCCTTAACTATATATTTTTGGCATATCAATGATAAGTTTTGATGAAATTTTACCCCATGACGTCATATGATATTCTTGCTTAAAGAAGGAATACGCTTTATCCTTTATATATTGTCTTCCTTATACCTTTTTGTTGATGTCAAATAGGGGGAGAAAGATATGGAAAGAAAAATATGTGTATATTGTATAATGATTATTACATTGTAATATATTTTTCTTTGGTGATTTGTCATCATCAAAAAGGGGGAGATTGTTAGCCCTAATATATTATGCTATAAGTTTTGATGATGACAAATATGTAGGAATTATAGTATGATTTAATCTTCTTGGTCCAAATGAATGATTTAATCTTCTTGGCCCAATGTATGATTTAATCTTTCTTAGTCCAAATAATATGATTTAATCTTCTTGACCCAAATGAATGATTTAATCTTATTGGCCCAAATGAATGATTTAATCTTATTGGCCCAAATGCATGATTCAATTTTTCTTGGCCCAAATATATTTAATGCTTTATATATTTATATATAGTAATATAAATTATTTTTTGATAAAATTTATTGGTTGTTTTAATATAATTTGAAAAAGAATACTTTTTACTGTAGCACTTTTGAAAAAGAAATTTGATTTTTGAAAAAGTATAATAAAATTTATTGATTGTTTTAATATAATTTGAAAAAGAATGCTTTTTTACTGTAGCACTTTTGAAAAAGAAATTTGATTATTGAAAAAGTATAATAAAGTTTATTGGGTGTTGTAAAAAGAATATCTTTTACTGTAGCGCTTTTGAAAAAGAAATTTGATTGTTGAAAAAGTATAATAAAATTTATTGGTTGTTGTAAAAAGAATATCTTTTACTGTAGCGCTTTTGAAAAAGAAATTTGATTGTTGAAAAAGTATGATAAAGTTTATTGGTTGTTGAAAAAGTATGATAAATTTTATTGGGTGTTGTAATATAATTTGAAAAAGAATATCTTTTACTGTAGCACTTTTGAAAAAGAAATTTGATTGTTGAAAAAGTATGATAAAGTTTATTGGGTGTTGTAATATAATTTGAAAAAGAATATCTTTTACTGTAGCACTTTTGAAAAAGAAATTTGATTGTTGAAAAAGTATGATAAAGTTTATTGGTTGTTGTAATAAACTTTGAAAAAGAATACTTTTTACTGTAGCAAATTTGAAAAAGAATATTGATTGTTGAAAAAGGTTGATAAAGTTTTTTGGTTGTTATAGAAAAGTTGAAAAATGATGATGAAGCTTACTGTAGCAATTCTGACTAAAGCAGTCACTGTAGCAGCAAGGTTTCACTATATAAAGGAGACTTCACAACACCATTTGCAATCAAGCTTCAATTGTTCATTTCTCATATTATCTTGAGTTTCATTCTCTCTAAATTGCTAGAGAAATATTCTGAGCTTAATTTCTGCGTTATCTACACTTTGAGAGTGTCTACCATTATTTTCCTTAAGCCTTTAAATTTAGTTGCTCAAGGATTGGTTCCTTGAGTTAGTGTTTGAGAGAAAACACGTTGTAAGGGGGAGAGACACCCTTGAGGAAGAAAAGATTTATGTTGTAGTGGTTTGCAAGTACCCGGATTAAACTTGCAATTATAGTGGAAATACTCAAGTGGTCTCTTGAGGACTGGATGTAGGCTTGGGATTAGCCGAACCAGTATAAATCTCCGAGTTTGCTTTCTCTATCCCTACTCTATTTAAATTTGAAGTTAATTAATTAACGCTTTGCGTTTATATTTGATTTCTACCTCAAGTATTAATTAATTTGTGTAGATTTATATTTGCTCCTTAATTCCTTGCACTATAAAATTATTCATCTTGATAAACACTTTGATTTTCTGAATTAAATTATTATTTTTAACATTATCCAATTTCAGAAAATCATTTTAACTTCCAATTAAGTTTTGTGAAAATTTTTATAAAACCCAATTCACCCCCCTCTTGGGATCCAACCATTTCTTTCATAACAAAAATAAGTCAGAAGAATAAGATGACTCATAACTAAACCCATAAGCAATTGAGCATATAGATGTTCACGAAAAGGTATAACGTTATTGTTGTAATTTTTATATTATATATATGGTTACCTTTTTATGGTTGCAAATGTAACTTTTAAATTGTATGTGTACCATTTAAATTTTAAATGTAAATTTTACATTTGTTTGTATTGCAACTTTGACAATTTTGAATTGTATACTTGTGTAAGTTTTGACTTCAATAAATCCCTTTCATTTTTGTTTACTATACTAGGCAAAATTGCAACAGTGCATGACTAATGTTAAATGTGATAAGACCTTTTATTTTTGTTTGCATGCTAAATGTGATAGGAGAAAGAAACAGAAGATTAAAAGTGGAAGAGGAATGAAGTAAAATAAACGCAACATTTAATACACACACACATACATATATATTAAATAAAGACTTAGACATTATATTGAAATGAAGTTGTTTATTTTATACAGTCCCTTTTTAGGTAATCATTGTTTTAATTGTTACATTTCTTTGTTTGTTAATTTGTAGGGCAAGCAACCCATTGGTAGTGACCATGGTAAGGAAAATGGTGATGAGTTTGAGGAATATAGTGCACTGAACGTCAAATTCACAGATAGCGAAGATGAAGATTTTGTTGGTTGGCTATTTAGTGCAGAGCAGACCAAGATGCGTTCGGCTAGTAGTAGTAAGGTCCACACACATACATCACAACCATCTAAAAGTGATCCAGTGAAACCAACAACAACATTATTAACTATAAGGGGCCTCAGTTATGACGAGGCATATAAGACTAAGTACTTACATAGCATCGACAATGAAGATGAGGAAGGACTAATTGAAGGCTCAAAGTTCCTACTTCATAAGCTTATGAGGACATGTCCGAGAAAGTAGGAGCTCGACATGATTTACCCTACTTGGGAGGATTTCCAAGAAGCCGTGATGACGTATATTGTACATGCATGGAGGAATTTATACTATGCCAAACTTGACTTGGTCAAAGTAAAGGTGAGGTGTAAGGATGACTGTCCTTGAGAGGTATATACGACTAGGTTAATGAATGAGGATACATAGCAGTTGTAGACAGTTAAGAACCAGTATACTTGCATAAGATGATTTAAGTTGTGCTTGATGAGCTCGAAGTGGCTTGGGAGGAGAATACAAAAAAAAGTGAAAGACAACCCAAAAATAAGGCTAAATGACATCGTGAGAAAGGCTCAAGAGAAATAGAACATGGGCATTTCAATGGCTAAAGCTTGTAGGGTTAGAAGGAATGTAAAGGAAGTAGTATATGGCTTTTTCAAAAAGTAGCTTTTAAGGCTCTACGACTATTGTGAAGAGATAAGAAGGTCAAACCCCAGCTCTAAAGTGAAAATGCAAGTAAACAGGCCACCGAGATTTGAGAATAACAAGCCAAGTACTAGTAGCAATCCCACTTTGATGTTATCGAAATTTGGGAGCTTGTGCATGTGCTTAAATGCATGTCAGAGGAGCTTTCTACTGTGTCAGCTCATAATTGCTCTTGATGGGTACTTCATAAAGACGCTATATGAAGGGCAAATTTTGATAGCAATTGGCATTGATCCCAACAATCAACTTTTACCAATAGCTTTTATTGTTGTAGAGGCTGAGACAATAGAGACTTGGGCATGGTTCTTGTAGCTCTTGATAGAGGACATTGGGATACACAGTAGTCAATTCATGACTTTCATTTCAAACCAATATATAGTTACTTTCTTACCTTTGCTCATGTATTTGCAGCTTCTAAACAATTTCATATATGTTACTTATGTTTCTGAAATTTTCGTATATGTCCTTTAAGTTCCAAGAATTTTCATATATATATGCTTTAACTTTCTAAAATTTTTACATAAATGTCCTTGTATTTTACTATTGTACTGTCATTTCCTTTCGTGCATAGCTAATGTTTACTGCATGACTACTATTCTGTGCTTGACTATTGTTGTGTTCATTCCTGCATGTTGAAGTATATGGCCCACATAACTAATGTTATGGGTTTAATTCATATATGTTTTATTCAAAAATGCATATGGTGCTACTGTTGTAGGTTTCATTTAACATCATTATTTTGAGTTTCTTTCTTTGTTCTTATAAAACCCATCCTTCAGCTTAACATTTAATGTTTTTTGTTCTTGTGGATAGAGATTAGATGTTGCACTTCATACAGTGATACCAGGAGTAGACCGTAGATTTTATCTACATCATCTATACAATAAGAAAAAAGTTTTCGGGAACCCACTGCAAGGGTAACTTATCCCCAGGCATGGGAGAAAGCAATACTTGAAGTGAAGGCTTATAACAAAAAAGCCTATTTGCATTTGATTGCAATTTCTCTGAGGCACTAGAGTAGGGTGTTCTTTAAGGAAGAGTCGAAGTGTGACGTGCTCCTAAATAATTTTTGTGAGAGCTTCAACGCCATCATTATCAATGCTAGGGAGAAGCCCATTGTGTCAATGTTAGAGGTGTGGGTGATGGAAAGGTGGGCCAAGAATAGGAAGGACATTGAAAAACTTCCTGATGGACTAGTGCTCCCTAGAATTAAAGCAATGCTTGGTTTAAATTATAGGGAGAATGGCAAGTGATTGCCAACGTGGGCCTGGGAAAAAAAAGTATAAGGTTATAGGTCCTATAGAAAAATTCATGGTATACCTTGACATCAAGACCCATACATGCAGGCACTAAACAATTACTAGTTTTCCTTGTCTTCATGCCATTAGATGCATCAGTCACTTGGGAAAAAGGCCTAAAGACTTCATCTCGTCATACTTCAAGAAGGAGCAATACCAAACATAATTCCAGTACATGGTGCACTTGACAAATGGGCCAAACATATGGTTATTTACCCCATACAATGATGTCTACCTTCCTCCATATAGGAAACCTATTGGATGTCCAAAGAAGAGAAGAAGAAAGGATCCTATATAAAAGTCTCTAAAACAGGACGAATTTCTTATAGAAGGTGTGCACAATGATGTGGCAATTGTGTAATCATCGAGCCCAATAGAAGGGTGTGTAAATTGCTAGGACCACAAGCATCTGATCCACCTGTGCAACCATCCGCTTCTTCTGTGCTAGTACCAGCTTCTTTATATATATTTAAAGCGTATTTGACTGTTTGCAATATTCTGTCTTAGCATTACATCTCACTTTAATTACTCATATTGAATTACAGTGGCCACAAAGGCAAAAGATGGAAATAAGATGTCCAAGAACTCAGGCAGAACCACCAAGCACTCAAGCACAACCACCTTAGGCTCTATCTGTGGTAATTAAGACTTGTACTTCATAGAGTTTGTCTTACTTTATGTTCAATAGTTACTTAATTGATGTCCCATGGTTGCAAATTCTTATACTACACACAACAAGTAGCTAGACGAAATCCAGTCCAAAGGCATAGCTCACAGCCAGCTACCTCAATTGCTCATCCTCCAACTACCTCACAGCCATCAACTTCATCCCATACTCAACCACAGGCAAACTTCTAACTTAATTGTGAATGAATACTTGGTTGATTTAGTTTACAAAACTATAACTTAGTTATTTTGTATATATATTTGTAGTCACAACCACAGCAAAGTGGTTCACCAAGTACCAGAATTAGGTACAAGACTAGGGCAACAGGGAATCCTAATAGAAGAACAAGGGTGAAAAATGGTGTAGCAAGCCAACCCTCACAGCATAGTGCTCATGACTTTTAGACTGAGGAATTATTTTGTATTTAAGTTGCTGGCCATTATTTTGTATCTATGTTGCTAGCCTTTTTTTTTTTGGGTTCAGTGTAAGCATAAGATGAATGTTGCTCTTTTGGATTGTCTGATACTTTGACACTGAAAGTGGCCACTTTTGAATACATTGTATGGATACTTAATTAGTTGATTAATTTGGATCAATCATTTGAGGAACAGTTATTGTTAGATATGGCCAATTCTCCCTATTTACATGTCAATAAACTGTTTTATATCAAATTTTATCACGGGATGACAGGTTTGAATAAATGGAATTTATGAGAGGACCATGTCATTTACATTTCACAAATTTTCAAATATATTCCTTATGTTTCTATAATTTTTAAATATGTCCTTTAAGTTTCTTTTAAGTTTCAAATATATCCTTTAAGTTTAGTAAATTGTCAAATATGTCCTTTAAGATTTCTGAAACTTCACATTAATGTCCTTCGAGTGTTTTGTAACATTATTTTTTCCATGTATACCGATATGGTTTGTAACATTATGAATTCTTAAACATATTTTATCTTACTTAAATAGATTCAAGATTCACCTTTGTTCTTTTTCTTACTTCAAAAAACAAAACATAAGTCTCATATTTAAGCCAAATGGAATTAATCAATATGAATTGTTCATTAAGTAAATTTAATTGTTAGGATAAAATATTATAAATTCAAAAATATTTCATTGCAAAAATTTCACCATTTACTTAGTTGATAATAAATGTTCCCTTATAATTCACAATTCATCATTACACTATATAATGCATCATTACAACAGACATAATTGGGAGAAATGAACTTAGTTGTCTTACGTCTCTTACAACACAAGACTTCCTCCTCACTCATTATTTTAGAAAGCATACATTCACAATCAGACACAATATTAAAAGTGAGATAAACAACTTCTTCATTCTCCTTTCTTCCTTCAATTTATCTTTAAGCATCCTAATCTTCTTCTAAAGACGATACATGACTAATGCATCCTCTTGAATTAGGAGGTCTGACCACATGAAAAAATCATAGTCTCCATCCTATATATTTAATATCAATATGGTTAAACTTGTACAATAAATATAAAGTAAAAAACAATAAAATTTATTCTTTAATTTCCTTCATATCATATAGCGTAATTTTTGTATCTCCAAAACCATTGCCCGAATTTTCTTGTGTGCGCGAAGTAGCCAATTGAGCATACTTGCCGCAATCACAAATGAACCTTCGTTTCCTACCATTATAATAAGAAGCTTGGACGCCACTAGTGCTAAATTCTACAAAAATGCCATGTCAAATTGAAATTAAGGCGCACATTGAAAATAAGCAAGTATGGATAACACTAAAATCAATAGATGTTAAATCAAAGGGCCTCTCTTGCTTGAACTTGCATGGTGTGCTAATGAAGTAATATTGGCTTTAACAAAAGTAATGAAGTCTCTTTGTCAAAAAGCACAGACAAATGACATATTAGCAGTATATATACCCAAAATTGCTTTACTGGATTGTGTTACCTTACAAGCTGAAACAATAAGGTTTTGAAACCTCTAAATATATTGAAGCAAAATATTGAAAAAATCATCACAATAGCATATTACTTACTGGCATTACAAGAACAACCATTACAATAGCAGAGAACCAGCCATCAGTCTTAAAATAACATTGTTATAACAACCAATCAATAATATAGAACAAGCATTATGAGATTTAAGTTGATTTGTTGATTATTTCTTATAAAATTTGTTTTCATTGTAATAAAAAAGGTTTCATTTCACAAGAATCTTTTCAATTTAGGTGGTACAATGTTACTCATTTCATCCCTTGCCAAAATACTTCAACTTAGGGTTCCAAGTCGAGCTAGGGATTAAAATAAATTTACAACCAAAATCTTCTTGGTAGAATCAAAGAAGGACACGGAGATGGAAGAAGGAAATTACCTCATCGACGGTGCCGTCATCCTATACTGATGTCCTCATTGCCCTCGCCACCGTGGAGAAGTGTTCCTGCAGTTAACAATGCTTTACAAGAGAGAAGACGGCGTTGTTTGCACTCCAGATGACTTCTCTCACATTTTTTACCCTAATATGCGTCCATCTAAAGCTTAAAGGTAAAAAGGGCATTTAGGGAATTTCACAGGTTGAGATCCATGTGGAATCAGAGGTGGATGCTGAATTTTTCCACTTCACAAGCCCAGTCAGCATTTTCCATTAACAGAGTTGACGGTATCACAAAAAAGGGCATATTTGAAAGAAAAATGTGAGATATATTTGACCCGAAAAAAAAAGTTTAGGGATATAAATGAAAACACGTGCAAACATTAGGGACATGAGGTATACTTTTTCCAAAAATTTATTTAGTACAGTAATTCAAAAAAGTTCATATTCAGAATAAGATATTAATCTATTAAATTTTTTATTTATTGAAAATTACTAATTGAATAATTATATAGGATAAAATACTACAAACTTAAATATCAATCGAATTGCATGAAATTCAAATAATTAAAATAATCTATATTCAAATATCAATTGTATGACATGTTCTAATTAGAAAAAAAAAATATGCAAATTCAATAGTAGAGGTACCAAAAAAAATTCAAATCACTAAATATAAAACTATCAAAGAAATCCTAATTGTTTCCCTATAACCTTAATCCAATTCTCTAATTTGTTGATCTCTGTTATTTTCATCTGTGCTTTCCTATAGCTGTCACCTTGGCAAAATATACCAACAGTTGCACTATATAATGGTTCCTTCCATCTAAGTTCATCTAAATTTTCAATACATTTCTCAATGTCAGTACACTATTTTTTCTTTTTAATCAACAACTCCAACACAACAGACATCTTCTCATCGATTTCCAGGTGAAATGATGATAATTTTCTTTTCTTTGCCAGATTTTGTTCTTCTGTTGGGATAGAAGATTGAGATGGAGAATCATTAACAGGTTCAATTTGGCCACCAAGTAAGCCTTGAGAAGCATCAAATTCTGTATCTGTATAAGTAGATACAGAAGAGACACCAGGCCGTGAAGTTATACAATTGGGGCCCCAATCATGAGTACTAGTTGCATTAGCACCTCAAAAAGTGCTCCACAAACGTCCAGAAATGGTAGAGGTGAATTCTTTAGTGTTTTTGCCTTTGGATGAGCCTATATCTAAATATAAAAAAGGCTATTTTAATATTCACTTTAAACTATTTTTGAAATTAAAAAAGACAATAAGTTGATAAAGAATGAACCTTCATGTATTCATCCCACTCACTATTTGATATATGAATAGTGTTGGTTGCTGGGTCATACACGTTGCCAGGTCTTTTTATTATTGGCAACCAAACTTGATATTTTTCCCTTAGATAATCATAATGATTCTTCATCTGCTTTCGTGTAACTATTAGACCATGAGAAGTCTCGAGAGTTAGTTTAACCTTATTCCATGAATCTTGTTTCCAACTATTTCCACGTCTCCCTCTACCGTTTAAAGATACCTCATGTACACAAATTTCTAAAAAAGTTTTTACTACATCTTGATTTTTCCAACTCACTCTCTGCTTTTCACTAGATTAATGTTCCATATCTGAAATTTAAAATGCATAATAATTGTGGAGTACAAAATAGCAATTGAAAATCAAAATTAAAAAAAAATCAAGTAAATAGAAAGAACAGCCAAGTAGCCAATGTATACGAAGCATATGTATAATTTCATTTTAATTATAATTTTATAAAAAGAAAGGAAAAGAGAGACAATGTAATATTACACATTCATTATTCACAATTCACAATTAATTAGTTCATATTTTACAAGTGATTGACCTTTTTCATTTATCAAATTCAGAGGAAACACATCCCTTCTTTTTTCTATTACAACATAAAAACTATCACACGTATTCTTCTTCCCTCCTAGTTACCTGCATATTCCACTTCTAATATGCAAGATATTCAAGCAAAATTATAGTTTCAAGAAATTTCGAAACCACAGAAATATAGAGTGACAAAATCAACAAATACACATACATATATACATACACACCCACCACAACGACATAATAAAAGGTGGATTCCTGAAACTGACATCTTTCCTTCCGTTGAATAAAAAGCAAAGCCGACAGAAACCATAATTAATTAAATCCTCTCTTTATTTTTAATTGGTTAGTTGAGAAACACATTACATTTAAGTCATAAAATGAGCATATTAAAAGAAAAAATTGATAGGGAAAGGTTTGGAGATTGATTTATGAATCGAATGGGAAGAAATAGGTCTTGCAAGTCTGCAACTACAGATTACATAACAACCTCCCTCCTTGAATCTTTGGAGTTGTTAGAAAATAGATAACAATAAAAATTTTGAGGTGCGATAAATCACTTTCTTTTAAGAGTTTATATCTGTGTATTGGAGAATCACAAACAAACCCTTTTAAGATACAACAAAGCCCTCTTAAAATTAAGATACTACTGTAGAATTCTAATAGGATATATATAGAGTTTGAAGAGTCATGTTTGTTCAATTTGAATAGGTGTGTCTTTCTATTTCTATCAATCATGTCTATTCTATTTTGAATAGTCATGTCCGTTTAATTTTTAAAAGTCATGTCTATTTTATTTCAAATAAATGTGTCTATTTAATTTATGTCTTATTGAATTTTTTAAAAATAAATTTAAAATTTATTTTTCAAATGAATGACACATCCTTTCAAATAAAAGACATATCTCTTTAATTTATAAGATACATCTTTTTCAAATAAAAAGATATATCTCTTCAATTAAAAGAGACATCTCTTCAATTAAGAGATACTTCTATTCAAATAAAAAGATATATCTTTTTAAATGAAAAAACAAATCTTTTGAAATAAAAGATATATCTTTTCAATTTAAAAGATGCATCTTTTCAAATAAAAAACACACATTTTCAAATAAAAGGAACAACAATTAAATTCCTTTTTAAATATCATATTTTATCAAATGTAGGACTTTTAATTCTACTCAATATTACAAACTATATAACAATCGCCCACTAGTTTGTAATATTTCTACATGATATCATACATAATAGAAAGTATCTTTGTAGAAATTTGAACTTTCTAATAGTGTAACACTTTAAAGTTTTGATAAAAATAGTGGTATCATAAGATTTGAACCATAACTCCACTTGTCAAAACTGAAAGTACAGCACATAAGGCATCATTAAGTTTGTGGTGATATTCCAATAATCTCGCTTTAGCACTTTTATGGCCATGTGCTAATCCTGGTTTTATGAATATTTACAAGATCTACCCTTTTGAAATCTTGTTTGACTCAGCACCACTTCAATATTCATATAGGTGGTATTGTTATTATGTCTCTGTTACTCCAAACATTTAATAATATCATTAAGACCTTTATTTTCCTCTCTTTGTAATAGTATGCACAACTCTTCACATAATGTTATGTAGTACACTCTTGAATGAGATCTCAATTTTAGAGTTCGTGCCTCAAACAACACTTAGTAACTTGTTATTACTCATTGAACTTTTATTGTTAGAGTGTATACTAACTCAAAGTTGGGTTCCTAATACTAGTGCTTTATTTTAAGGGTTTTAACCCCATTTCTATACAAATTTCTTGTACTACATCTCTAGGAAATGGTTTGGTCAATGGATCAGCCAAATTCTTATTTGACATAATATAAACAATTGTCATTGTTCTATTTGTGACCAATTACCTTATATAAGCATGTCTTAAGCTTATATGTCTTGATTTCCTATTGTAAATTTTGTTTTGAGCTATACACATAGTAGCTTCATTATCATAAAATACAGAAATAGCTGGCATAGGTTGTGGCCATAACTTAATGTCCAATAACATGTTCCTCAGCCATTCTACTTCTTTTCCCCAGCAACTTCTAATGCAAAAATTCAAATTCTATTATGGAATAGGAAATACAAGTTTACTTTTTAGATGCCCAACTTATTGCATCTCCACCCAAGGTGAATATCCAATCAAATATGGATTTATTATCATTAACACTTGTGATCTAACTTGCATCAGAATAACCTTCTAATACAGTAGGAAAACCACTATAACAAATTTCCAAGTGCTTTGCTCTCTTCAAATACCCAAATACTCTAGAAATTGCTTTCCAATGTTCATTACATGGATTACTTATAAACCTTGAGAGTTTACAAACAGCAAACGCAATATCTGGCCTAGTACAATACATTGCATACATCATACTACCTATTGCACTTACATATTCTAATTGTGCTATCATTCTTCTTGGATTTTTAGTCAATTTTATACTAGAATCATAAGGAGTATTAAACTCCTTTATTCCTAAATGTTTGAATTTATCAAGTACCTTATTTATGTAGTGTGACTGTAATAAAATCACTCCCTTGTTATCTCTTTGAACTTTAATACCTAAGATAGTATCCACTCTATTCATATTTTTCATTTTAAAGACTGAAGTCAAATACTTCTTAGTTTCAGAGATACCAAGCATATTTGTTCCAAATATTAACATGTCATCAACATACAAATATATAATAACATCATATTCACTTGTAAATTTGGAATAAATACATTTGTCAGCATGTTTATGTATAAATCCATTTGATAGTATCACACTATCAAATCTTTCATGCCACTGCTTTGGTGCTTGTTTCAAACCAAAAAGAGACTTGACTAATTTACAAACTTTATTTTTATTTCCTGGAAGAATGAAACCTTCAGGGTGATTCATATAAATTTTTTTATTTAAATTTTCATTTAAAAATGTTGTCTTAACATCCATTTAATGTACATATAATTCATCTATTGTTGCTAATGATAAAATACTCCAATGGATGTTATTCTTGCTATTGGAGTATAGGTATCAAAATAATCAATACCTTTTTTTTCCTGTGTGAAGCCTTTAGCCACTAATCTTGCCTTGAAAATTTGAATAGAACCATCTGTATTATATTTTCGTCTAGACACTCATTTACAATGAATAGGTTTTGATACTCTAGATAGATCAACTAAGATCCAAGTGTTATTGGACATAATTAAGTCCATTTCATCATTTCTAGCCTCTTTCTAAAAAGATGCATCTCTAGAAGACATAACTTCTTGAAAAGTCTTTGGATCATTTTCAATATTTAGTAGAATAGGTATCTTATTACAAATATCAGTTCTACTTCCTTCAATAAGAAAGACTAAAGCTTGCGAAGAAATAAAATCAGAACAAAATTTTTTTTCTAACTCTTTGGCTCCTTCTAACTTCTTGATAACTTTTGTCATTTTTTTCTTTTATTATTAGCAAGATCAGAATGTGACAATGCATATGTATCATCATCATTTTGGTTTTGATCTTTCAATTGATCATTGGTAGAATCATGCAAAAATTTATTTTCAATAAATTTAACATGTATAGATTCTACAATCACATTTGATTCTACATTCAAAAACCTATAAGCTTTTGAATTTCGTGCATATCCTACAAAAACACTTTTAATACCCCTAGGTCCTAATTTAGTTCTTTGATGATCAGGAACCCTATAATATGAAATACACTCTCACACTTTGAAATAATTTAAATTTAATTTTTTATTATTCCAAAGTTCATAAGGTGATATTTACATACTTTTTGAAGGCACTCTATTAAGTGTATGACATACAGTTAAAAGTGTTTTATCCAATAAATTATGTGACAAATGAACATTCAGTAACATTGCATTAACCATTTCTACCAAGGTACTATTTTTTCTTTCTGCTAACCCATTTTCTTGTGGGGTATAAGGTGCACTACTCTAATGTATTAAACCATACTCTTCACAGAATTTATTAAATTCAATAGGAAAATATTCTCCACCTCCATCACTATGAAGAATTTTTATTTTCCTATTCTTTTGATTTTCTACTATTGATTTATATTCTTTAAATTTTTTAAAAGCTTCATCATTGGTTCTTAGTAAATAGACAAATGTGAATCTAGAGAAATCATCGATAAATGTGATAAAGTATCTTTTACCACCTCTTGTTATTTCTCCATTTAATTCACAAATATCTAAATGCACCAAGTTTAATAAATCTGTATTTCTTTCAACTTTGTGAAAAGATTTTTTAATTATTTTGGCTTGTATACAAATTTCACATTTTTCAGTATTTTTGAAATTGAAATTGATGTAACCATTTTTAAACATAAATTTCAAAGAACCAAAATTCAGATATATTAATCTAGCATGCCATAAAGTATAGTTAGAGTCAACAATATAAGCAGAATCAACATTTATTGCATTAGTACTAAGTTTGAACATGCCATCAAAATTAAAACTCGTTCCTACAAATGTCCCACTCTTAGACACTATAACATTGTCAAACTTAATTACAATTTTAAAACATTTCTTAGATAGTAAACTAGTAAACACTAAATTCTTTCGAATTTTTGGTACATGAAATAAATTAACAATGTCAATTTATGTCGAGATTGTGAAGTTGATCTCAATAGATCCCTTTCCAAGCACTTCCACAGTAACATGATTTCTCATAAGTACATTTTTAGAATCTTTGACTTTTGTGTAGGTCTTAAAGAAATTGCTAGTATTACAAACATAGATGGTTGCACCCGAATCAAGCCATCAGTCTTGACTTTTCATTGTTGCATTAGCCATGTTCACTTCAGTAATCATACCAATGTGAAGTGTAGACAACATGGCCACCATCTCCAAGATTATGCTTTCTACCAAGTTTGTTTTCTCAGTCTTTTCATTTTTTCTATTATTAAAGTTAATTCCAGCCTTTCTATATCTACACTCACAAATAACATAATACTTTTTGCCACAATCAAAACAAATAATATCTTTTTTCTTTTTCTTAAAGGATTTCTTTTTTGCTTTTAAATTATTGTTTCCTTTCTGAGTATTCTTTTCATTGACAAGATTAGTAGTAGAACTTGAAGCATAATTATTGCTTCTCTTGTGCGAGTTTCATGTTCAATCTAAATAAGAGTAAGAAATTGTTCTAATGTTAATTTGTCAGTAGAGTGCATAATTTTCTTTCTATAATTATGCCAAGAAGAAGGCAATTTAGAAAGAATTGCACCAATTTGCAAAGCATCTAGAATTTTGACTTCAACATCCTTTAGTTTTGAAACTAAGACTTGGAGTTCATGGATTTGATCCATGATTGGTTTAGTGTCAACCATTTTAAATTCAAAATATTGTAGGGTAAGAAATTTGTTAGTACTTTGTTTTTTTTTGTTTTGTATGCTGATTAGAGGAGGGACTAAGTTAAATGTTCCACGTCAGCACTAAGGTGAAGAAAATTAGTAGTGATATGGGATAATGTCGCACTGAGAGGCTAACTAGGTTTTGACCGTTAATTGACTTGACGGAAAGTTAGACAGAGAGGCTTTTTGGCTATAAGATGAAAGTTTAGGAGGTGTTTTCACAAATTTGAAAGTAAAATAGAAAGGAAAAAGGAAAGGAACATAGAAAAATATATATGTTTGTTATAGGATGAAAAAGGAAAAAATGTGTTTGGTATATATTTTTTTAATGGAAAGGAAAGGGAGTATATGTGGGGCTAATTTACGAAATTACCCCTTGTTTTTTGTATCAAATTCTCTCTTTGCCTCTCACTGCATCTCATCTCTCTTAACCTCTCGATCTCTGCCTCGTCTTTCCCTGTCGCTAGTCTCGTCTCTCTTTCCTTGTTGCTCACTTCTCTCTCTCCATCCATGTCACTCAGTTCATTGTTTCTTTGCTCGGGAAATTGCAGTGATTGCTGTGGATAGTGGAACAAGAGTTGTACAATTCTTAATGCTCCATGAGGAGAAAGGCTTCTCTAAATCGGATGGCTTTGAAGTAAGAATTTTCCCTCTGGTTTTACTTTCCTAGAAAATTTCTTCTCAAAATGGAATCTATCAATAAAATTTTCTTTAGACGTCAAACAATGAGTGACGGGCATCAACAACAGGGAGTGACGCCAGCCTCCTCCCATTGACGTAGTCACCGGAAGCAGTCGGAGGAGGGGAAGCAGTAGCCAAAAGGGGAAGACAAACAGAAGGCTGAGCTCGTTCACGATGACAATTTCAATATTTAGGAAAATATATGAGGACAAAACGAACATTTCACCTAATTGCCATACGGAAAATTGTTTTTCCATGTTAACTCATATGGAAGAAAAAAATTGCATGATTAAGGGAACTAGGAATTCCATTTTCCCTATATCTACTGTGCCCAGATGCATACCAAGCAAGGGAATAGGTGAACAGTTCTTGAATTCACATCTCCGCTCCCTGAAAAAGCTCCTACCAAACGGGCCATAATGTTTAGCAGTAAAATGCATTTTGTAAGGATGATTTTTGCAAATTTTCTCAATTTTGTAAAGAATCAGTTAGGAATATGCCTTTGTTGACCAACATTCCTCACCAAATTATTTATTTATGGAATTTTTTTTAATTATTAACTTTTTTTAATTTAGTGAGAAACCGATAAGAGAGTATCCTTTGCTAAATGCTAACCTATTTTAAAGCATTGCGATACATGTTGGTACTTGGGTCAGTATATTTCTTCTTTTGAGTTTGGAGTTTTAAGAAATCCCTCATTCCCTTAATGATATACTATAGGTTATATGGGATAAAAAATTTCACGGTCTCATGTAAAAGATCAAAAGCTTAATTAAAATTAGTTTCCTTTGTCACTAAGAATATATAGAAGATTTTGGCCATCTCTGGTCTCTCTCATGAGTGGTTTGTATAACACTATCAAAATTGTTGACTTTGCTAATAGAATATTTAGGTCAAAAATGTATCCTTAGGAAGGCATCTTGTTCAAGAGTCTTAATTGCTAGACTAAGTTCAAAGAGGCGAATAAGAAGTTAGATGTACAGGCAGGCCATAAACCTTTCCTAAAATGGGAAAAACCTGACTAATCGGCATATAAAGTTAATGTGGATGTTGCCTTGATGCCTGAAGATGGAGGGGTGGCGACTAGTATTCCAAAAATGATAGAGGGGAGTGTTTGGGAGCCAGTATCAGGAGGATTGAGCACATTAGGAATCTTTTATTTCTTGAAGCTATGACTTTTGAAGAGGGGGTTAAGTGAGCTCTCTAGGGAGATCAACAAAGTGACTATAGAAGCGGATGCCCAAATCATTGTGGAAGCCCTGAACAATGATAAGATGGATCCCTCTTATTTGAGATTTTTGAGTGAAAGCGTTCAAGATAGAATTAAAGAGTTGGAGGGTGTGTCCTTTTCATGGGTCCCAAGTCGATGCAGCCAAGCTGCCAATATTTTAGCTTAGTTTGGTAAAGTTGGAGACAGTGTTGTATACTATAATTATGATTTGCCACCCACGAATGTCCGGTATATTATTCATTTTGAAGTTGAATAAAATAGCTCTTTTCATCCAAAAAAAAAATTGATATAGGAAAATTGGAAGTTATTTAATTTTATTAATTTCTTTGTATCGTTTTTTAAAATATGAAAATTTCTATAATTAAATTTTATATTTAAAAAATTATTTTAAATTATATTAAAAAATTTGATGTGCGTTTTGATGAATGCCAAATAACTGTTGTACATGTATGTGTGTTGTAATAAATGTTTCAGGCTAGATACGTCATGAAGTTACGGATACAGTTTTTATTTTTTTTAAATAAATATTTAATTTCAAGTTTAGGTTTTGCTCCCTCTTTTTCAGCCATTCGTCTTGAAAACCAATGATTCAAGGATTGTTTTTTTAAAAAAAAATTTCTTTTTTAAAAAATAATGTTTAATCTTGATTGTTAATTTTGGAGACTAACGCTTATAAGAAAATAAGATCTTTCTGTTCTCGCGTAGAAAAAAAAAATCTATTAACCAAATCTTTATGATTGGTTTGCAAATTACAATTAAAAAAATCATAAAAAGTATAATTTATGTGTAGATTATTTCACGTTGTTTTCCTTTGAAATATTAAATTGAATTGATTTAACATAAAAAATATATTGTAAACAGTGTAGCATGCATTTATGGGACATCGCTTTCAGCACCAGCTAGCATACCTACTTGCGAAGTGATTCATGATTCATGTGGTTGCAGTTATTAATTTGTTGGGCCGCGAAAATTATTGAGCGCTAAATCATTGACCAAGGTTCACCAATGCACTACATGGCAAGGGTTCCTCAATTGACTGAGTTGTGTTGTGAATCGATAGCCATGTTCAATATCACTGGGATATCGCCCCACCCAACTTTGATTTATGAGAAGAGATTGAAAAATATTTGGGTAAATATAAGTTTTAAGTAAAATTAATTTTGAGTAAATTAAAATTTGTATTATCATGATTTATATTTAAAAATATAATTTTAAAAAATAAATTTTGTTTTAATATTGATTAATAAAAATACTTTTGAATGTGTAATTATTAAAAATAGTATGAAATTTATATTATTTTATTTTATTTATTTTTATTTAATTTCTCTCGTATCAAATAATATAAAAATAATTAAGAAATTATAAAAAATTAAAAATTTTGAGATTCTTAAGTGGGTTAAACATTTATACTCAGTTGCGTATCTAGGACCCCTGGATCAGGGGGGTAAAATATTTTAAAAAATTAATAATAATTAAAAGCCATACATATAAAAATAAAGACATAAATGTTAAAATCGTAAAATTTTAATATATCTAATCAAATAAATTACATACTTTATAATTGTCCTCTACGTGATTTCATATTCTGAAATCGTTGAATAATCAGCTTATTGTCAATATTATTGAAGACATCTCTCTCAATATAAGTCACTAGACAATCATTCATCAACGCATCTCCCATTCGATTATGTAACCTATTCTTCACAATCTGCATAGCAGAAAAGGCTCTTTCTATAGTTGCCGTGGCAACAGACAAAATCATTGATAACTTCAGAAAAAGAAAAACTAATGGATAAACAATATGTCTTCCAGTTTCAACCAATTTCTCTGAAAGATCACTGATTCCTTTCAATGATGCAAATTCAACATTCATACGCATATCAATGATGTAAGTCTCAAGTTGATTATCAAGCATCACTAAATCAGTTGAAGAAAATTCACATGGATAAAACTTCGCAAATTCAACCAACCTTGTCTTATCAAAAGCAGAGAACAAATTGGCTGGATTCAAATAAGCCATACAAAGAAGCAACCGAGTATTTGTCTCACTGAAACGATCATTAAGTTCCTGAAGCTGCATGTCCACAACAGTATAAAATAATTCAACACGATAATGATGCTCTAATGTGATAGCTTGAGTTTTGCCTCCACGTCGTGATCTTCCCTTAGAAAAAAATATATCCTCCATATTAGGGATGTTAATAGCATGCATATCGCAAAATAAAGTTACTTCTTGCAATAAAGACTCACATACATTATCTCTCATAGATTGTAATTGTTGCTTTGTGATGTTAACCAAGTTCATAGCATTGATGATGTCTTGATCTTTCCTTTGCAATGCCTGTGACAATTCATTTGAAATACCCAAGACAATTTTTATCAAATGCAATGTGAATGCAAAATCAAAATCCTCTAACAAATGTAAAAGACCATTGGCTTCGACTCTTTGATCTGCATTTGATCCATCCTCTTTTATAATTTCAAAGCATCAATTACAACGGAATACATCATATCAAATTGATCAAAGTTGCATAATGAGAACTCCAACAAGTATCAACAGCTCGTTTAAGACTAGTTTCTTGATTCAAACCTTGCCCACTTAGAATTTCTCCTTTTCCCAATGCCTCTCTAACATTGATAATTTGTTTTTCACGAAGCATGTCATGTCGTTTGCAAGATCCCCCAACAACATTTAATAATGTGGACACCAAATTAAAAAGAGAGGCAACTTCAATATGATTTTTGGCAATAGCAACTAATGTAAGTTGTAACTGATGAGCAAAACAATGTACATAAAATGGAGATGGATTCTCCCTTAAGATCAAACTTTTGAGACCACAAAATTCTCCTTGCATATTGCTAGCACCATCATAACCTTGCCCGCGCATTCTTGATGTACTAAGCCCATGTTTGCTAAACAATGTATCAATTGCCATTTTCAATGATAAAGCTGTAGTATCTTTAACATGAACAATACCATGAAAACGCTCAACAATACTATCATTTTTGTTAACATAACGCAAAGCAACAGCCATTTGCTCCTTATTTGATATGTCACGGGCTTCATCAACAAGAATAGCAAATAATTCATCTCTAAGATCAGACACAATAGCAGCAGTGGTTTCCAATGCAACAGCATTAACAATATCTTTTTGGATATCTGGAGCAATTAATTGATGATTTTCTGGAGTATTTTCTAAGACAATAGAATTTACTGATTCATTGTGTCCAGAAAGAAATTTAAGAAGTTCAAGGAAATTACCTTGATTACTAGAATTGCTTGATTCATCATGACCACGAAAAGCTAATCCTTGCTTTAAAAGAAAGCAAATGCAATCAATTGACGTTGTTAAACGCCTTCGATATAAGTCACGAACTTGTTCAGATTGCTTAGATATTGCAACTTCAATATGTTGATTTTGATTCATCAAATCTTGACTCATCTTCCAAGCAATGTTATGAGAACTATTAGGACCTCTAACATGAGCTAAGAGTTTTTCTTTCTTATTCCATTTCGTGAATCCCTCTGTCACAAATGTATCACCACCTGATTGTTTTCCAAAATCGGGCCTAAAAAGATAACAACATAAGCAAAATGCATCATTTTTTTCTATACTATACTCTAACCAGTTGTCAAATTCACTAAACCAAGAAGGACAAAATCTCCTTAAAGAATTTTCAATTTTTCCTTGGGGAAAATTATGTTGAGTAGGTTGGCATGGTCCTCTTTGTAAATATGCTTTCGTATCTTATCTTGATCATTAGGATGATACGATGAAATTTTCATTCGCTTTCCTGGATCTGATGGCAACTCATCTAAATTAATTTCAATTTATTGCTCATTTGATGGTGATTTCCTCTTGAAAAATCTTTCCATTACAAAATTCTCTCCTCTTCTAAATCCTAATAGCATAATCAATCAACAAATTTAATAGAATTAGACCTATGTATAAAAGCCCTAAATTTTACAAAGTCTCTAACAATGAAGTGAAAAATTAACTAAAAAATTTCATAAAATTAGCTTCACCAATATGTTAGTCATCATCCTAAATGTATAATTAATCAACCAATTTGATAGATTTATATCTATGTATAAAAACCCCCAAATTTTACAAAGAGCTCCTTAAGAATGAAAAATTAATTATCATCAAGAAAAAATTTTATAAAATTAACTTCACAAATATGTTAATAATCATCCTAATAGCATAATCAAACACCTATTTTAACAAAATTACATCAATTTATAAAAACCCCCAAATTTGACAAGGTTTTCATTCTGGAAAGTGGGAAGGAAGAAGGGAAGAAGCTTACATAGAGGTGGAGTGGCGGTCGAAGCCTGGTGGTGGACTGGTGCTAGTGGTTGAAGGCTGGTGGCAGTGGCCGGTTGTTAGCCTTAATGTATTATGCTATAAGTTTTGATGATGACAAATATGTGGGTATGATTTAATTTTCTTGGCCCAAATGTATGATTTAATCTTATTGGCCCAAATGCATGATTCAATTTTTCTTGGCCCAAATATATTTAATGCTTTATATATTTATATATAGTAATATAAATTGATTTTTGATAAAGTTTATTGGGTGTTGTAATATAATTTGAAAAAGAATATCTTTTATTGTAGCACTTTTGAAAAAGAAATTTGATTGTTGAAAAAGTATGATATAGTTTATTGGGTGTTGTAATATAATTTGAAAAAGAATATCTTTTACTGTATCACTTTTGAAAAAGAAATTTGATTGTTGAAAAAGTATGATATAGTTTATTGGGTGTTATAATATAATTTGAAAAAGAATATCTTTTACTGTAGCACTTTTGAAAAAGAAATTTAATTGTTGAAAAAGTATGATAAAGTTTATTGGGTGTTGTAATATAATTTGAAAAAGAATATCTTTTACTGTAGCACTTTTGAAAAAGAAATTTGATTGTTGAAAAAGTATGATAAAGTTTATTGGTTGTTGTAATAAACTTTGAAAAAGAATACTTTTTACTGTAGCAAATTTGAAAAAGAATATTGATTGTTGAAAAAGATTGATAAAGTTTTTTTGGTTGTTGTAGAAAGGTTGAAAAATGATGATGAAGCTTACTGTAGCAATTTTGACTAAAGCAGTCACTGTAGCAGCAAGGTTTCACTATATAAAGGGGACTTCACAACACCATTTGCATCAAGCTTCAATTGTTCATTTCTCATATTATCTTGAGTTTCATTCTCTCTAAATTGCTAGAGATATATTCTGAGCTTAATTTCTGCGTTATCTACACTTTGAGAGTGTTTACCATTATTTTCCTTAAGCCTTTAAATTTAGTTTCTCAAGGATTGGTTCCTTGAGTTAGTGTTTGAGAGAAAACACGTTGTAAGGGGGAGAGACACCCTTGAGGGAGAAAAGTATGTTGTAGTGGTTTGCAAGTACCCGGATTAAACTTGCAATTATAGTGGAAATACTCAAGTGGTCTCTTGAGGACTGGATGTAGGCTTGGGATTAGCCGAACCAGTATAAATCTCCGAGTTTGCTTTCTCTATCCCTACTCTATTTACATTTGAAGTTAATTAATTAATGCTTTGCGTTTATATTTGATTTCTACCTCAAGTATTAATTAATTTGTGTAGATTTATATTTGCTCCTTAATTCCTTGCACTATAAAATTATTCATCTTGATAAACATTTTGATTTTCTGAATTAAATTATTATCTTTAACATTATCCAGTTTCAGAAAATCATTTTAACTTCCAATTAAGTTTTGTGAAAATTTTTATAAAACCCAATTCACCCCCCCTCTTGGGATCCAACCATTTCTTTCAATTGGTATCAGAGCTTGGGCTCTTGATTTGAGACTTAACCGTCTAAGAGTAAACATGGTTGGATTTAGTGATTGGTTTATGTCTGAAAATTATTCTTTCACAGAACCTCCAGTTTTTGATGCTAATCATTTTCAATATTGGAAGTATGAAATGAAAATGTTTTTAATTTCAGTAGACCATAAACTCTGGGAAATTATAGAAAATGGTTTTTATATGCCTGTCAAAGAAGAACAAGGAAAATGCATTCCAAAACCCAAGAGTAAATGGAATGATACTGAAAGAAGTTTAATGCAACTCAATGCTAAGGCAAAATTGATTATTTCTTGTGCATTGAGTCAAGATGAATTTTTCAAAATCTCCAACTGTGCAACTGCAAAAGAAATGTGGGAAATTCTTGAAGTTGCACATGAGGAAGATCTTATTGCTGAAGAATTAAGGTATAGAAGTTTCATTAATGAACTTGAAATTGCTCAAATGAACAATTGTAAAACCATTAATGAGATACAACTTGTGTTTAATCAATTGCAAGCTCTTGGTGTTGAACTTACAGAAAAATCTCAAATCACCAAGGAGATAGAAGAAAAAGAAAAAGGAGAAAAAGGGAAACCACAACCAAAAGTTGAATCATCAAAGAAAGCTTACCTATCTTCCATTTGGAGAAATAGCAATTCTGATGAGGAGAACACAAATGAAGAAGCCAACACTTGTCTTGTGGCCAGAAATAAAGATGAGGTAAATTCATTTGACTACTCTTTTGAAGAATTACAAGATGCCTTTGATGATTTACATAAAGAATCTCTAATACTTGCAAAGAAACTAAATGTTTCAAAACAGAAAAACTCTTCTCTTGAAAATGAGTTGGAAACATTGAAAAACGAATTTTCTATTTCCAAGGAAGAGAATTTTGTTTTTGAAAATCAAAACAAAACTTTGCAAGAAGAGAATTTGATTTTAAAAGCAAATATCTCTACCAACAAAAATTGCTTTTGTACCAAGTGTGATTCCTTGAAAAAGGAAAATAATAATCTTAAAAACACACTTGTAAAATTTTCTCAAGGTAGAGAAATTTTAAATACCTCAGTTTTGAAACAAAGAAGAAGGTTTAACAAAGTTGGTCTTGTTTCTAAAAGGAAATCAAACCAAAAACATTCTAAAAACTTCTTTGTTTCTGTAAAGATGTCCAATAGTCCAACTTGCACTTGTTTTTATTGTGGACTGAAAGGACACAAATCTTACTCATGCTTTTATAAGAAAAATCTTGTTCATGGAGTAAAAATGAAATGGGTTCAAAAAGGAACTCATGACCCAGGCGGACCCAAAGAAATTTGGGTACCAAAAACAAAAGATTAATTTGCAGATTCACCTCGAAACAAGGAGCGGAAATGACATTTTAATGGCTACATCATTTAAACTCCACTTCCTTGCATCAAAAGGAGGCAATGGATAAGTAAACATATAAGCTGGAATGCATTGTAAGAAATTTGACTGATATGTTTACTGCTCTCTAATGCTTTTGTCTGTTCTCTAATATGCCTTACATCTATCCTTGATACTCATGCATGCTATATCTGAAAACAATTGTTAGGTATGCAGATTATAGATTCGAATTTTGTTTTGAGCTAAAATCTTTCTTCCAAATTTTGCTCAAACTATCCTTTTTACCGCATCATGAAAACTTGCTTCCATTACACGCACATTTTTCTTGTCTTCACAATAATAAGATTCCTCCTACCTATAGTATTTATCCTTGCTGTAATCTTATTTAAATATTTTCAATGAAATCAAATATTTTGTAAAATTGCATTTCATGAAAGCATAGCACTTTTATTAATATGGCATATCTTGAACATAATGTTGCTCCTAGTACTTGAGATTTATTTGAACATTACTGATTTGAACATCAAAGTGCTCCACCAAAAGTGTTTTGCAGGAGTTAGTCCTCAAATCTATCCTCTAAGCTCATTCCTAATTGTCGACCAATGCTTGACAGTGATCTTATAAGAGATTGTTTTCAAGAGGATCTTGCAAATAATCAATCAATTAAGTTTATTAAAATTGCAAGAAGATAGAATCAAAAGAAGAGCAATGAGCAAAACAAGGATATCAAAATCTTGAGGAGAAACTTCAAGAAGTAATAAGAGTTTGCCAAAATTGATGAGTATCTCTATTCTTTACCACTTTACTATTTAATTAAGTGATACTCCTTGATCATAATTGGCTATGTTGGCAATTTTTTTACTGACACACTTTCATTGCAATGATATATTGTTCTCTAATATCTTACATATTTGATCATATCATTGTATATAAAGATATTGTCTTTATACCATTCATCATGGTTTGAGCATTATACATGTCATATCCTTTGTATAAGATATAGTTTATGAACGATTGTTTATGGATTATAATTTATATCTGATTATATCTTATTAATCCATATTACCTCAATTATTGTACTACATACTCAGGTTATAATATGTTTTATCTTGATAAGTATGTAACTTGCTTTTGCTTTGAAATGATGATATATATATATGTCCATGTCAGAAAATTCTTTCCATCTTTAAAATGGATATATATTTTTCAAAATATATATATCTTTCTATTGTGCTAAATTTGTGCGGCTGATTTTCTTTATCTTTCTTTATTATTATTATAATTTTTTTAAGTACCGTCATATGAAAGAAACCACTTGCATTAAAAAATAAACTGAAGGATTACATTGCAAAAAAAAAAAAAGGGGAAAGTTTGCTCATGCATGAGCAATCTACAGGCGATGTGGTCTTGGATTAGGAGGCCCGTATTGTATCATCACCCCTCGGCCATTTCTTGGAGCAAGAGACTGAGCAATGTCACGGAGGGTAGTGTAAATCCCATTCATACAATCAACACTTCTTTGTTGTTGATTGCAGAAGCATTGGGTAGACCAATAGAAGAACCTATCTATTCTTGAAGTCAGTGCCGCATTGTTGCGTTTAGCTAACTTCTCTTGGTCCTCTATCATCTTCTTGAGTTTCTTCACCTCCTGCTCCAGACAAGCAATTTTGTCTTCTGACGTATGGCCTGTACTAATCTCTTCAGCTTCTTCGATCTTCATCTTCTTCTTTCGGTTCTCTTGAGATCCCTCCAAAGGTCTTTTGCCCTTATCCTTACCTAGACTCAAGTTTAAGTCGAGCTCTTCCTCCCTGGCCTCTACTGTGAGATCAATGAACTTTCTTGCTGCCATGGCTTGGAATTTTTTTTTTTGGAGTATGAAGAGAGAGGAATGTCAGAAAGTTGTAGGCTTAGTGATGAATACTCTTTGTGGTGTGATAATTGAGAATCCTGGGCAGTCTTTATAGAGAGAAAATGATGACTTAGAGCCAACGAAGATATCTCTTCGCCGCACCCCTACACGTTCATCCTACGGATTTTGCAAGCTGGAAGCCAGAACTCTAGGGTACGCATGCACACCAACAACGCGTCGCATTAATGGCAAAACCACGAAAGTCAATTTTCGGTGGATTTGCGGCTGATTTAATTTGTTTTGATTAAAAATTTTAAGGATTAATAAAATGGTGATAAACAGAACCGTATTTCTCTGCTTTGTTGTGTTGTTTTTGAGAGCTTTCAGTATAATATACATGATTGATTGCATCATGCTATGATTACATGTATCTAAGAACATATGTTGTGTATGCTATTCATGCATCATGAGCGAAGGCTATGAATAATATGTCATGATTCCACATGCACTCATAGAAAATGAGAAGTCAAAAAAAAAATTTTTTTAAATAAAATGAAATGTGTAGAGAATAATACATCTTCATAGTTACACATACTTACATATAATGCTTTTGTGGGCAAATGAAAGGCAATGATTTCCTTGCATTATGATAATGCTTGATGCATGCGACCGTAAACAGTTAATTTTGCCTTTAATCCTTGATTTACATTACTAACTTAAGCATCGGAGTGGTTGTCAAAATTTTTGTAGGTGCTCATCCTCAAGATACATATATGAATACATCTTGAAAATTACATTTGTTTAATATGCATTGATTGAGGGGGAGCCTAATCTATACTTAAATGCTCTATATTTTTAGGGTCACTTTATATGAGATGCAATGTTTCCTTAACTATATATTTTTGGCATATCAATGATAAGTTTTGATGAAATTTTACCCTATGACGTCATATGATATTCTTGCTTAAAGAAGGAATACGCTTTAGCCTTTATATATTGCCTTCCTTATACCTTTTTGTTGATGTCAAATAGGGGGAGAAGAATATGGAAAGAAAAATATGTGTATATTGTATAATGATTATTACATTGTAACATATTTTTCTTTGGTAATTTGTCATCATCAAAAAGGGGGAGATTGTTAGCCCTAATGTATTATGCTATAAGTTTTGATGATGACAAATATGTGGGTATGATTTAATTTTCTTGGCCCAAATGTATGATTTAATCTTATTGGCCCAAATGCATGATTCAATTTTTCTTGGTCCAAATATATTTAATGCTTTATATATTTATATATAGTAATATAAATTGATTTTTGATAAAGTTTATTGGGTGTTGTAATATAATTTGAAAAAGAATATCTTTTATTGTAGCACTTTTGAAAAAGAAATTTGATTGTTGAAAAAGTATGATATAGTTTATTGGGTGTTGTAATATAATTTGAAAAAGAATATCTTTTACTGTATCACTTTTGAAAAAGAAATTTGATTGTTGAAAAAGTATGATATAGTTTATTGGGTGTTATAATATAATTTGAAAAAGAATATCTTTTACTGTAGCACTTTTGAAAAAGAAATTTAATTGTTGAAAAAGTATGATAAAGTTTATTGGGTGTTGTAATATAATTTGAAAAAGAATATCTTTTACTGTAGCACTTTTGAAAAAGAAATTTGATTGTTGAAAAAGTATGATAAAGTTTATTGGTTGTTGTAATAAACTTTGAAAAAGAATACTTTTTACTGTAGCAAATTTGAAAAAGAATATTGATTGTTGAAAAAGATTGATAAAGTTTTTTTGGTTGTTGTAGAAAGGTTGAAAAATGATGATGAAGCTTACTGTAGCAATTTTGACTAAAGCAGTCACTGTAGCAGCAAGGTTTCACTATATAAAGGGGACTTCACAACACCATTTGCATCAAGCTTCAATTGTTCATTTCTCATATTATCTTGAGTTTCATTCTCTCTAAATTGCTAGAGATATATTCTGAGCTTAATTTCTGCGTTATCTACACTTTGAGAGTGTTTACCATTATTTTCCTTAAGCCTTTAAATTTAGTTTCTCAAGGATTGGTTCCTTGAGTTAGTGTTTGAGAGAAAACACGTTGTAAGGGGGAGAGACACCCTTGAGGGAGAAAAGTATGTTGTAGTGGTTTGCAAGTACCCGGATTAAACTTGCAATTATAGTGGAAATACTCAAGTGGTCTCTTGAGGACTGGATGTAGGCTTGGGATTAGCCGAACCAGTATAAATCTCCGAGTTTGCTTTCTCTATCCCTACTCTATTTACATTTGAAGTTAATTAATTAATGCTTTGCGTTTATATTTGATTTCTACCTCAAGTATTAATTAATTTGTGTAGATTTATATTTGCTCCTTAATTCCTTGCACTATAAAATTATTCATCTTGATAAACATTTTGATTTTCTGAATTAAATTATTATCTTTAACATTATCCAGTTTCAGAAAATCATTTTAACTTCCAATTAAGTTTTGTGAAAATTTTTATAAAACCCAATTCACCCCCCCTCTTGGGATCCAACCATTTCTTTCACCGGTGACCAGTGGCTCACGACCTTGAGAGGAAGAACGCGGAGGATGGGCGGCCACGGCTCCCTTGCGACGTGTCGATCGAGACCGCAAAGAGAAGAGAGGGAGTCGGATTGGTGGAGGTGTGGAGCTCGAAGGCCGGAGGGGCATGGGCGATGGCCGGTGGACTGGCGTCGGCGTCAGCGTCGGCAGTCTCCAAGTGTTGCGAGGGAGGGGGGTCTCGGGTCTAGTAAGGAAGAGGGAGGGCGCGTGCGTGACTGGGGGTCTGGGGGAAGATTAAGATTGAGAATAATAAGATAAAAAAAATAAAAGGGGGTCAAAAAAAAAGGGGGTCAGAATAAAAAAAAAATTCATGGCATTATTGTAATTTCAGGGGGTGCAAGTGCCCCCCTAGAAACCAAGTGGCTCCGCCACTGTTTATACTAATAAAAGTCTTATAAATAAATAAATAAATATATACACACAAACATTAGTTTTAACCCCAAAAAAAAGACTAAAATACAAATTTTGGACAGACCAAATCGTTATATAACTCAAAATGTTTTAGCTCTAAGAAGGTTTCCCCTTCCCTCTAAATACTTTTAACAAAAAAAATAAAAAAAACATAAAGAAGAGGGGAACTAAAATGAAAACTTTGGAGCGAATTATTATATAACTCAAAAATTTTTAGGCCTAACTAAGAATGTTTTTCTCCTTCCCTCTAAAGACCCCTTATGGTATTCTTCTTCACACACAAGAGAGCAAAACAAAAGGGAGAGAGAGCTCTAGCTACTAGACCTCCATGATCGCTAGCATTTTCTAGAAGAAGCCCACCACTTCCATGAGCAAGTGACAGCTCTAGTCGCCATCTTCTTCACACATGAAGGAAGATGATAGAAAACAAGAGATAATAGAGGATAATAATAGTCGATGTGCTTCTTCTTCATCTTTGCCACATTGATTTGCTTCTTCTTCATCTTTATCGATCCTTGAGTGAAATAAAATAGAACGAGTTAGGGTGTGTTTTTTTCTTTCTCTACTACCCTTCTCCAAATAAGGGATAAAAGAGAGAAGATCATTTTGCAAACACACAACCAAGAGTTTGATGAACACAAAAGTTAGAATTGATTCTATAAATTGAAGTTTGTCGCAGAATCAAACATGAATAGTTTGTTGTGAGATCTTGTTTTCAACTCCTAACGTGATTTTGAATGTCTCCACCGCATAACAGAACACTCTCTTAGTCTAAATTGAATTGTGTAAGGTTAATAATAAACATAGATTAGACTAAATTGGACCATATTTATATTATAGACTTAAAATTTTGGTTTAATTTAAATTATCAAGGCCTGTGGATTAGTTTCATGTCTAATTTTTTTAAAAAATATTTTTTTAAACATTTTAAACAATCAAAATTAAACATTAAAATTATAAAACTTTTAAAAAAAATTGAATTACATTATAACAAAAGTAGATTGAATCTAAAATAAATAAATAAATTCAATTAGAATCCACCCTAATCCACTCTTAAAGATTAATTTGGTGAGGAGATCTAAAAGCTTTTTTTTTTAATAGAGTTCTAAACTATTAGTCCATATTATTGTTATGCATAATGTATAATTAGCTGATACGAATTAATAAAATTTTATTAAAATAAGTGAAAGTCAATGACATAATTGCTTTTGATCAATTTTTAATAATATAATATTGTATAATCAATGAATACATTATTGAAGAATTTCTTTGCATTTAAACGTCTACCAATTTCTTCACACATAAAATTTTTATTTCGTTTTAATTCTTTTATACTTTGGGTAAATTTAGTTAATATTCTTCTGAGGAAAATTAAGAAATTAATATATATGTATGCATGTTTATGCGTGTGTGTGTGTATATATATATTTTCAATGAATCAGGAAATTTATTTGAACAGGGGCCACAAAAGCTCATATTCACAGATAAAGACAGTCGTAACAACTATTATCAAGCTATAAACAACTGTCAGCAGTTTAAGATAGATTTAATTGCGGGAAGACATCTAAATTTTAAATTATATAAAAACTTATTAAACGGAAAGTTTAAACAATAATAAAATATTAGTCGATGATTCCCAAACAGGATCAACTCTAGTTTCAAACAAACTCCCACTTTATCTTTTAAGTAGAGAACTAATAATTGATGATGTTTTCTGTTGGGTTAATAGGGATGTATAAAACCAAATGGCCTTTTTAAAAAAAATTACAAAAAAGAAGCATAAGGCATGAAAAAAAGATCAAGTTGTCAAAACCCATGTTGTATGACCCGGTTCGAACCATGGGGTGGATCTAGGACCCGATGACCTAAGGCTGGGACCAATTTAGGTTAAGGATTTGGCTCGAGTTGCAAGTGACTCGACTGAGATCCAGTTGACCTCGCCGGATCAATGCCAACCTCAGCTTTGACCTGACCTATTGAGCCATTGACCCGGACACCTTTTTTTTAATATTTAAATTTGTATGAAAATTTTAAAAAATATGCACTTCCGAAAAATCAAATTCTATCCTATATCTAGAAGTTGTGTGTCTTATCATTTTAATATCAATTTTTTCTTAATTTATATGGGTGAAATATTATATATATATATATATATATATATATAAAAGGTGCTAAAATTAAAAATATGCATGTGGTAAGATAAAAAAAATTAAAATAGAAAAGACATTTAATTTAACAAAACATAAGTATATTATTACTAATTAATTAGGAGATAAGAAAAAATAATTATATTTATATAATTATTTGATGTAAGAAAATTAAATCAAGAAAAAATTGAAGAGCATAAACAAAAAATTTTATATAATCATCTAATATGAAAAATAACAATCAAATATTTTTTAAAAATATTATTTATAATTTTATAACTAATAATATTATTTATGAATATTTGTATTTTTATTATTTATCACTATAATTTTAAGACTTTAAAGTATAAAATTTGTATATATATTATTTATTTTACTTTTTTTAATTTATTTATAAGAATATATAGATATATATATATATTTTTTTAATTTTTTAATTTATTTACCCGTGTCAAAAATTGATCCAATGACCTGACAGTTACAAAATAATATGAAAGCTTGTTAGATCAATAACCAAGTCATATTTGACAACTATGGTCAAAACTGGTTAGGGCATATAGGCCAGCCCACAAACATGTTAAAAAACAGTTATATTAGAGAAATTTTAGCTGACTCACCTGGTTCAAACTATTTTTATTTTTATTTTTATTTTAATATTTTAGATAAAAATAGAATTATCTTTAGTTTGAATAATTAAAGAAAAAATATGTATTATTTTAGATATTTAATATATTATCAAGCTGCATATAATTATATTTAATTTAATTTTTAAATTTTTGATAAATTAATTATTTATTATATATTTATTGATTTTTAGCATTATTTAGTAATAATAAATAACACATTTTAAAATATTTTTATAAAATAGGGGTTAGCTTGTCTTGGCTATATGCCCTAGTAGGCCAGATTAGGCTAAAAAAAATTTTGATTTCTATTTAAAATGAACCGACGGTTTTGACATTTATAAAAAAAGAGTGAGAAAGGGACGTGAAAAAAATTGAATTCTCGACTATTCAACATAATAAATTTTAAAGATATTTAAATATTTAGTTTTATATTTTTAATTAAACTATAATATATAATCTTTCTGAATTTTTTATAATTTAGTGTTGAGTTATAATAATATTTATTTTTATAAATTCACTAAAAAATTTACCTCAAAAACCAAAAATAATTAAAAAATATTTATTTATTCATGGGGATTTGGAATCTTCCTTGAATATTAAAGAAAACAGTGGGAAAATAAACCAAGTGAATTGCATTATTTCCATGCAGCATCACATGGGACAATAATTTATAAATAATTAATGTAAAAGGAAGATTTGATATAATGTTTGAAAATGACACGTACATTGAATAGTTCACGGACCAACCGCATTAGTCCCTTCCACGTGTGACGTTTGGTTTGGGTATATCTTCTGAGGACGGAGAGAGAGAATTGAACAGTGTTATATTATCTTTTAAATAAGTTTACGGAAAGCTTAATATTTAAAAATGTTAAAATTTTTATTGTATAAAATAATTTTTAATTATCATATATATAAATTTTAAAATAATCTACTCTTAATATAATGATAAAAAAACTCAATTTTTTAAAAAATTAAACTCCTTATAAATTTTATTTTGGACTATTACCCCATGACACCAAAATGTGTTCCATTCTTATTATTATTTCTTTCTTTCTTTTGTTTTAGTTTGATTTTTTTATAAAATTGAATGTCTTGATTTAAATTTTTTTAATGATGATAAAGCTCAGACTCTAGTTCTTAACTTTACAATACCCAATTTTTAAATTTAGTTTTTTTTAATAATAATGAAGCTTGAACTTTGACTTCTAATTTTATAATACTCAACCTCATATTATTTGAGTTATAAATTTAGTTATTTTTGTTAATAAACCATTAAATTAATTGTTGTTATCAAATCTTTTATTAACATTAGTTATTTTGATTAAAAATAATGAAATAAATACACAAATTATTTTTTAAGAATTAAATCGAGTAAATCATAAAATATAAAGAAATAGAGAAAATTTTAAGTGGAATTAATTTATCAAAACAAATAGATAATTTCATTTAGTATTCCATAAATGACTTTAATTCTTAAGAACTTCTGTATACACTATACATGAACCGACAGAAATGCTTTTTATTTTAATTTCAACTTTTTGACGGATATTAAAATGATACTATTTAATTTTTTTGGTGATCAAATATTTTACAGAAATAAAAATAATAATATCTTAAAGAATCAATTAATACTAAAGTAGATGCCCAAATTAAAAATTCTCAATTTAAATATATATTAATTATATATATAATATTTATATGTCTATAAAAATTAACAATAAATATACAACTTGTCTCTTAAAACAATACACTGTTTTATTATTTAATCTAAAAAATTTAAGTACTAAACCAGCTAATTCTTATAAATTATGTATTCAGGAGTAGTTAGTCTTTTTTGTAAAATTAAATTGCATATGTATTTATTAATAATTTACAACGAATTTTTTTTTTGCCTCTCACATTTTTTTTATTGGAGATAATCTTGTTTGAGGTATTGTCCCATATTAAATGTGGACACCTCTCAAATCAGGTATTTAAACTTTGTCTCACTACCATAGGTGTTTAGAAATTTGGTTCGATTTTTAGTCTTAACCAAAACGAACAGAACTAATTTATTTTGTAAAATTATAGACCTATTCAATTTTAATTTTTAGACAGTTTAGTTCAGTTTTAAACAGTTTTGTTTATAATAATTTCTAATTTTTAATTTCAACAATATATATATATATATAAAGAGACCAAATTAATTAAAAGAAAAAGACCAAGCTAATTATAAAATATATAAAAATAATTTTGTTGACATAAAAATATATAAATATAATATTATATATATATATAATATAATTTTTTTACATATAAAATCTCAAATTAAACTGAACCGAACTAGTTAAAATTCATATTTCAAAAATTAATTTGAACCTCATTTTTTAGTTTTGGTGATTTTTAGTCAATTTAGTTCAACTTGATCGGTTTAGTTTGATTTTAAACACTCCTATTCACTACTTTATTGAAGAATCTTTTACTAAATCTAACACCTTAGTATTCATTATATTCACATACTAAATTTTACAATCGGTCATCTTCTTCATCTATATTCTTTTGAGTGTACTGATCAAAAAAGTAAAAAAATGATTTAAACAATAGATTTTGCCTTAGTTTTTTTAGCGCCGCCCCTTTAAATTTTAGTAGATATTTGTTCATATAGATTTCATTTCATTAATTTTTGGGTGACTCTCTAGAAAAAACTCTCAGTCTTTCGCAGAGAGTAAATAGTCGATTGTTCAAGAACTAAATAGTTAATTTATGTAATTTTAGAGATGAACTTATTTTTTGTAATAAGTTTTTAAGGATAAAATTGCTCACATAATGTAAGATTAATTTACAACTATTAGAAAATTTTATTTTATTTTATTTTTTTTGAAAAGGAACTATGATCTCCGACATAAAAAATGAGGGGAACATGAAACTGACTATTTTAGTAATTCCAAGCAAAAGCAGGGGCTTCCGCTGGATCACGCCATAGCTGGCAGCGTAACAGTCTCACATTCTCATTCCCTTGGAGTCAGAGATAAAAGCAGAACACCATCACCCTCTGCACTTCATATCATTCATTCTCAGAGGAAAGATGGAACAGAGAAGAAGCTTTTTGGCCTCTTGTCATCATCATCTTCTTCTTCTTGTTCTTCTCTGTTTCTTGGGATCTGTTGGGGCTTACAAGAACTACACAGTGGGAGGAAATCTGGGTTGGTTTGACACTCTTGAGAAGCCTGGTGTCGATTACCAGAAATGGGTTTCTGGGAAACAGTTCAGCTTGGGAGATTTCCTCAGTAAGTCACCCTCTCACTGGTTTTCTTTTCAGTTATTTCCTGCTTCACCTCTACAATATTATGCATCAAGCTCTTAATTTAATCTTTGAAAATGTTGTCTTTGCCCGATTTGATTTTTTTGTTTAGTGAAAAATTTGAGATTGTCTTTAACATAACAGATTTACAATTCGGCAATGAGAAGGATATTGAAAAAATTATATAATTTTTTAATGACTAAATTGAGATATATAATTTTTTTTAAATACTAAAGTAAAAAAATTATAATATTTCAAAGGCTAAATTAATAATTTATTTAGTAAATTACTTATTTGGTTTCATTATAATTTTTTAATTTAATATTTAAAAATTAATTGTCTTAATTTAAATTTTAAAATATTATATTTGTCTTGCTCTGATTTTTTTTAATGTTAAATTACAAAATTTACTGTTGGACAAAATGATAATAAACATAATTTTTTAAAGATTAAATTGTAACACTTGATTTTTAAATAATCTATGAGGGTACGAAATTTATAATTTACTCTTTTTTTTTCCATGATAAAACAAAAGTTTAAACTTGGATCTTGAGTTCATCGTATTTCTGCTTGGACTACTCTGTTCTTGCTGTTGCCTTTCTCTGTCTTGTGCTTAGATTACTCTGTTCTTGCTATTGCCTATCTTTGTCTTCTTTTTCAACAATTATTATTATTATTATTATTATTATTATTATTATTATTATTATTACTACAACTGTTGTTGGTGGGTGTCGTTGTTATGATATTATTATTGTTATTATTGAATTAATTCTAGCTGTAGTTGACTACTTTTGAAGAATTTGATAGCTAATATTGAGGAAGATATATGCAGAAACCTTATCTTCTTTCTTTCTTTATAGTAACGATTCTTCTGGTGTGAGAGTACTCTAATTTCGGTTGTTAGATCTGATTTTTCAATCTGTATAGATTTGGGAAAAAAAAAAAAGTGATCCAAAACGAGAGTTGACCAAGCCATCGTTTATTCAATAAAATTGGTCCATAAGTTGATAGGCATATTCAAATTTAATTTTTAAAATTTGATGAGTGTATGTGTATGAGCAAATTCTTGAATATAAACTCAGAGGCAGGAGTTATGTGCAACAAATTTGTTATTTTGGCAAATTAATTTATTTTACAAACTAAAACTCGATAAACTTACTAATTTAAGGACCAAATGATTGGTTTATTTTGAAATTCAACACAAGTAAAGGTCAAACAGATTCACTGACACAGCCCAACAGAACCTTGAATTTCCAGTTTTGCTTGTCTAATTGGTAATTACTAATTAGAACTAATAGTATATTATTTTTCTGCAGAGTTTTCTTTTTAAATGAGTATGTGCATATTTGTTCATAATCTGATATAATGAACCAGGAAAAAAGCTACATCATTCGGTTATTTTGATTCTGCAATATCTGCAGAAGCTTGTACATAAAGTTGCAGGCTGATACAGTTGTTTCTTAGAAATGGCTTAGATGAAACAAAAAGGGAAAAAATGAATTTAAAAAGAGAGAGAGAGAGAGAGAGAGAAACCTCAGATTCTGATGCCCCAAACCGACAACTGTTACAAAATTTTGAGATTATTCCTTTCTTTGGGTTCGGACATTCTCTTGTTGTCATACTCTGATTAGGTTGCCACTCACCTTTATTCTGTATATATTTTTCTTCTGTGCAAAAATAAATTAAATCATATAAGAATATATTCTCAGCTGGATGAAAAGAAGTGTTATACATTATACATACCAAAGCCATTAATGATCCGCTAAATAATATCAAAACTCTATCATTACGCCATATAGTTCACATTAAAAAAAATGTGGGAAAGCCAAAGCTTATTAGCTATATATATATATATATATATATATGTATATATAAATTGCTATATGATATTCACCACTAAAAGCATACTGATGGTTTCGTTCTTTTTAGTGGCTTAGATAGAACGAAAGGTTTAAAAGAGAAGCCTCAGATTCTGATTCCCAAAAAGACAAGTGTTACTACAATTTTAGATCATTCTTTTCTTTGGATACAAACATTCTCTTTTCAATTGGGTTGCAATCTCTTTTGTTTCTTTAGTCTTTCTTGATGAGGAAAAATAGGCAGAAGAAGAGGGAATAAGATTTGTATTCTAGGAACATGACATCAACAACATTTGAGTAAATTATTAATTTAATTCATAAAATATTATAGTTGTCTCAATTTGCTCCTTTGAAAATCTAGTTTTAATTTAGTCTTTGAAATATTATATTTATCTTAATTCAGTTATTGTAAAGACTAAATCTCAAAATTTTCATTGTCAAAAGCTACTTTGACAAACTGATGGGCTAAATTAAAACAAGCACAATCTTTTAAGATCTAAAATGAAACATTTGAGACATGTTTGGTTTGAGTATTTCCTGTTTTCATTTTCACTGAAAATAGAAAATGAGCTTGAAAATGTATTTGATTGAGTTTAATGAAAATGTTTTCTTAAAAATATTTTTTAAAATAACCTCAAATCTAAAAATATCAAAAATATGTTTTTAGTGTTTTAGGAAACAAAGTCTAAAAATTAAAACAGAAAATATTTTCACAAACCAAACATACCCTTAATTTTTTAGGAGATTAAATTGAGACAAATGTAACTTTTTCAAGACCTAGTAAGTAATTTCCACAAATTAGTTTACTTATAATTTAGACTTGATCATGAAGTGAGTCATAAGTATGACTATTGTCAATTTTTGTACGCTTGAAGCACTTATTTTTTAAAGGACTAAATTAAGACAATTGTAATTTTTTTAAGACCAACGAGTAATTTCCACAAATTATTTTACTTAAATTTAGACTTGATCATGAGCTAAGTCAATTTTTGTAGGCTTGAAACCTGGCAAGTTTCTACGTAAAAATAAAACCATAACATTCAATTTATGATAATGTCTACTTAAATTTTCACATTAATATTGATAGCACTAACTTTGATTTTTGTTGTGTTTTGTTTCTTGCAGTTTTCAACACAGACAACAACCACTCTGTTATTCAAACATACAACTTCACCACATACAAACTATGTGACTATGACGATGCACAAGACAACGACACCACCCAATGGTCGGCGTCAGATCCATCGGCCACCGAGCCCCACCCGGTGACAGTGGCCGTTCCATTGCTGAAGGAAGGGACGTCATACTTCTTCTCAAGTGACTACGACGGTGAACAGTGTAAGAATGGTCAACACTTCAAGGTCAATGTGACCTACGGTCAAGGGTTGCCTAAGAGTTTGAGTAATTCCCCTCAGGACTCTCCTTCGCCGGCAAGCCCCGTTGCTGGTGGAGATGATGAGGCAGCTCCAGATACTATAGTTCCTTCTAATTTCAACAATCCTCATGAAGCAGCGGAAGAAAGTGATGATAGTTCTGAGAAATCTGGCTCTGTTTTTGGCAAACTTCACAACACATTGGGAAACACTCTTATTTTGCTAGGAATTGTTTTGTTGTTGAATTTGATTTGTTGAGAGGGATTTATATTTATACTTTGTTTTCAATTTTTATACGTCTAGTTGTTTTCTATGTATGGATTGGACTGGAGGACTGAGGGATTGTGGTTTTTTTTTTTTTCGGGTGAGGTGAGTGATTGAGTTTTTACTAGATATATTATTGTAAAAAGTAATAATAATAATAATAATAATAATAATAATAATAATAATAATACGTAACTAATGCATTCTTTATTAATATAGAAGTTGCAAACTTTATAATATGCCTTGCTTACTTAATGTTATTGAACTTTTCTTTAATCTTTTTTTTTCTTTTCATTTTTTAAGAATCTTTGTTCTTTTTGAGTAAGATTTCTCTTGTTTGTTATAAATTATCCAAGTTTAAAGTTGGGCTTATGTTGTACAAAGTTTTTGTTTACCCAAAACACAGAAAAAAGAAGCAAAAGATTACAAAGTAGCATAATGGGAGCAATCCCCTTGAATCAAACAGTAAATTAAACTATTTTCTCCCATAAGTTTTCAATATTACACTATCTTCCTAACTTTTAAAACATACAATTCATCACCTTCTCTAAACTATAAAATATAAAACTCAATTTTATATTTTCTATCCAAATAGATGTACTATAGTATGTTTTTTTTTTGACATCCAATAACATAATGCTATATATCTTTTGAAACTAAAATACATTTTATTAACAAAAGAATATAATATTTTTTTATTAATTCATAGTAAGATGTCACATGTACTTTATTTTCTTATAAAAAAGATATATATGTACTTAAATTAATAGATGATATTTTAATATAAAAAAATGTGGTATTAAGTTACTGTATGTATACAAAATAGATTATAACAAATCATTTTGAATTAAAAAAAAACATAAAGTTAGACTAAAATGTACCAATGTTATTGTCATACAAGAGAATAGTGTAACGCAAACTTAGTAAAGGTAGAATGTATAGTGCAGGGATGGCGCCGTTGGCGGAAAATTTTTTTCGCGGGGATGGAGGCGGGGAGAAAAATTCTCCCAAAAGTTAAACGAGGATGGGGACAGGGATCACACTCCCCGCATCGCAGGGTCCCCGTCCCCAAAAGATATTTTAATAAATTTACAAAATACCCCTAATATATATATATATATATATATATATATATATATATATATATATATATATATTAGGGATCTTTTAGTCATTTTATATTCAAAATAATTAAAATAAATTTAATAAAAAATAAAACCCTAATCTTATTCCCCCAAAATTAATTGATTTTGTTGGTCTTGCATATATGAGTACTGAATTTTCCTAATTGTTCCCCAACCTAGAAGAGAAAAGAGAAGATTTTTTATTAAAATATATACTATTAATTTTTTTTTTACATTTTTAAATTTTTTTAAATAACCCCGTGGGTTCCTGCTCCCTAGAGGGAATGGGGATGAGGAAGATTTTTCTCCCCAACGGGAATCGGGGGTGGGGACCGGGACAGGGGAGGCACTCCTCACTCCCGCCCCGCCCCATTGCCATCCCTAATATAGTGTGCCCTCAAAGTCTTAGGGTGTGTTTGGATAAACAACTTAATTAAGTATTTATACAATAAGCACTTATATAAATTATTTCTACAATTGAAGAATTTATAGGTGTATTTGGCAAAATTAGTTGATAAGCTAGCTGAAAATATATAAGCTAATTTTTAGCTGAAAGCTTATAAGCTAGCTTATTGATTAAAAGTGTTTGATAAACATAACTATTGAAGTAGCTAAAAAATGTAAAATGACATAAAAGAACATATATTTTATAATTTTAAAATAATACAAATAAACATATATTTTTTGTTTTTTAATTAAATTAATGTAAATTATATGTATAAATTAATTAATTATATATATATATATATATATACTTTAATTATATATATATACATTTTATATTACATAATATATTTTATTATTTTTCTTTTATACATATAATGACTAAAGAACAAAGCACAATGGACGGCAGACAAAGAGGATAGACGATGACAAACAATAATGGAGGATGATAGACTACTATCAATTATGACAAACAACCACCATTGAGGACGCAGAAGTCGGTGAAGAGAATGATTGACTGCATTTTGAAGAATTTGGGGATGACATATGACAAACGCAGAGGATGGCAAGGAAAGGATGATAGAGGGATGAGAATAAAGGGCAACCGACAATGATAGAGGATGATAGACGACCGCTAGAAGCTGGCAAAGAGGGACCCATGACAGTCTGACTGCATTTTGGGCATGTATATACATCAAGAGTATACTGGAAATATTGTAAAATAACAAGGTTAAAAATGGAAGAAAAGTACAGAAGCTATAAGCTGATGAAATAAGCAAGTTTACCAAATACTTCTAACAAGCTTATAAATTAGTCAAATAAGCTATAAGCTCCTTTTTTTTGCCAAACTAAACACACTCTATCAAGACAAATTTAATATAAGCTATGTATAAGCTGTTTTTGTAAGCTATTTTTATAAGCTATCTTGGAGAGCTTATGAAAATAAGTTGAAAACACCATAAGCTATTTGTATAAGCTCTTTTAAACACGTGTATAAATATTTATGCTATAAGATAAGCTCAAAATAAGCTTTTCTAAACACACTCGTATAATACAAGTGATACTTTATTATAAATAAGTGTTAAAATTTAATTATGAGCGTGTTTGATACGTATGAAAAAATTTTAAAGGAAAAGAAAAGGAAGATTGAAAGAAAAAAGAAAAAGGAAAAAATAAAAAATTATTTGGTATGAGATAGAAAAGAATAAAAAAATAGTTATTATTTAATTTGGTATGAATTTTTTAAGAAAAAAGAAAGACAATATGCCATTGATTTAAAATTGTTTTTTCAAAAAAAAAAAAGAAAAAAGAAAAGCATAATGTGACAGCCCTATTTGCCTTCGACGCACTCCATCGGCTTCGACAGTGCACGAAAGTTGATTTTGACAATTTCTCATCAAGTTTGTTTTGCTACTCCCCAATTTGTTGTTTCTTCGATGTTCCCAAATCTTTTGACATGATATGGTAATGTCTTGCTCAAATTACCAAATTTGTTGTTCCTTCGATGTTCCCATTAGGGTTGTCTTGCTCCTCCCTAATCTGTTGGTCTTCACAATTTAGATTTAGTAAATTATGACATGATTGAGTTGCGTAAGGATGTGTAGACAACTTAATTTTGTCTTCTATTTAGTGTAGACAAACAATGTAGGGCAGAAACTTGTGCTCACCAACGGCGCCATAGAACAACTCCAACAAATTGAGTATCATGGCTCTAATGCTCCAACAGATCAATTTTAGAGCTTCAACCAAGGAGAAAGATGGAATTACCAGGAAAACTTGAGGACAATCTTGCCATGAATGTTCGGAACCTGTTCATCCCTCTCGCTTTTCCATCGGCCCATTGAGGGAATTTGTCCGTACAATTATGATGGAAAATGGAAAACTGATTTTCCATTGTGTGGCTTCCGTTGACCTCCATTCTTGGCTACCAAACGCAAGAAAACGTTGAAGGTGATAGAATTCGATCTTCCATCAAGGGAATCTTTGGCAACCAAACACGCTATATAAGTTGTTAATTCTTAATTTCTTATTAGTTTATTAGTAAGATGGTCAGAGAGGTTGGATATAAAATTGAGTAATTACCTCATTAATTTTTCTGTTTTCTTTTTACATAATTGTTGGGGACATATTCAAGTAGTTTTATAGTATAAAGAAAGTTTGATTAATTGCATAGAGATGAGTTAAAGGTTTTCATCGTTTAGAACTCACAAAGTCGTTAGACGGCAAATGCAACTGTATGATATTATTAGTATCGAAATATGAATAAAATATTGGTATATAATAGACATAATAATTTCTAAATTTTGCATCCTAGTCAATACTCATAGTATTATGCTTTAGTTTGATCGAAATTCCCAAATTCATATAACTAACGAGAAATTTTTATGAATAGAATTTAATTTACATTATATGGGTCTTAATAAATTCGTAGTAATCTAATGTTTTGAAAACTAATGTTTTGAAAATCGAATCGGTCATTGAACTGATAAAGGTACCAGTGTAAGGTTTACTAGTTCAATCGTGGTTGAACCATGATCGAATCGGTACAAATTATATATATATATATATATATTTATATTAATAAATAAAAATTACTTTTCTTTTTTAAAATAATATTATATTATATAAAAAATTAAAACAATAATTTTTAATATAAAATATCAACTATAATATTAAATGATTTTTCCACTTCCCCATCCATCCATATATCAGGCTCAACTTTAATTTAATTGAAAAGAAAGATCACTCCTTGGGCACGCTACAACACTAGCTTCATGTCTTTCTCTCTCATTCTTTTAAAGCTCAATCAGATACTCAGATTCCTACTTCCCAAGCCCAACACCATCCATATATCACGCATATTAATATTCAAAGTGCTCTCTCTCTCTTTTTATCTTCGTTCTTTCAGTTTCAGATTCAAAGCACGAGCTCTCTCTGCGCTTCTTCTCTCCATTCTTCTCTACAACCTTCATCATTCAAGACTCCAATGAGGACCATGTGCTCGACGAGAAGACCTTCATCATTCTCTCTCTCTCTCTCCCCAATAACATGAAGATCTTTTTTTAGTTTGAACCAGTTCGAAGTAAAAATTGTCGACCGCCAGTTAAATCCGATTCTTGACCAAGTTTGACTAGTTCTTCAACCTACCAATTTTTCAGCGTGTTCAGACTGGACCACGGTCCGGTTCCTAGTCTAACCGGTTCGATCGGTCGGCCCGATTTTACAAACCATGTGAGGAACATAATTATAACCTGACAGTTCTCAAAGGGTATTTATAGGTGAGTACTTTTGGTATATTATGGCAATTATTCTCGACTAAGTAGGCGTGAACACCAACCAGTCCAACCCCAACCCAACCCAAACCACACATTTGGGTTGGTTTGTGTCAAAAATTTTCAATTCAATCAATTATGGGTCAGGTTACGGGTTAAAAATTTTCAACACAATCCAACCCATGAACCATATATATATATATATATATAAATATTTTTTTTGAGATTTTTCTAGTTAGCCACTACCAGTCTTATGAATCTGATCTTCACCCGTTGCTGCTTCTAGTTAGCCACCCACTTAGCCTTAGGGTTCTTCCTTTGATTCTGATCACTTCAGTCCTTCACTTACCACCAGCAGCTATCGCTTCACGTCTTCACGGTTCACGCCACGCACACTGACTCTAGCTCCCCCTGATTCTTTGTAACTTCGCTTCACTTTGCCTGATTGTCTCCTTTAGTCTTTCTCCATCATCTCCTTTGTCTTCACAAAATCACGCAACACGTAAATCTCAAATATAATTTTCTCACTTCATCTGGTTCACTCATCATCTCCTTCGACATCAGGGTTGATTCGGGTTCAGTCTTCAGAACAGGCTGAACTCGGCCCGTCAGTGTATGGCCTGTTTGGGTTGAGATTTTCTCTCAACCGAGCTAACTCAACACGTGCTCGACTAAGGCATAAAAATAATGGGACACAAGTATTTTTTTTAAAAAAATTTGTTAAAGATATCCTTATTACCTAATGGAATGAAAAATAAATTTTAAACTTATTAAACATAAAAGTAAAGAGCTCCTTGAATAATTTTCTTCAAAAATAAAAAATTACTACTCTTAAAATTTAAATAACTATTACCACTATACATAATAGATGTTTGTGGCTTTGTAATGTTAGATAAAGAAAGTGTGCTAACAAGAAACCACAATCCCCCCAATATATCTTTGTTTAGGATATATCCGTATATATAGCCAACCAAGTACTATACTTTAATGTGATGGATCTTGACATATTCTTTTGGTTAGAATTGTTAGTCTCTGAAAATTTATTGAATTTTGATTAATTTATATTGAGTCATATTGGATCATAAAAGTGTTAATTTTTTAATATTATTTTTTTATTTACAAAATTTAAATTTGAGACCTTATTCGAAAAGAATAAATGTTTAATTACTTAAACTAACCAATGTTAGTAGTTTTATATATATATATATATATATATATATATATATATATATATATATTTTCCTCAAAATCATTTGATTGACGAAGGCAGTTTATGTTAGTCAAATAGTGTATCCAATAAGAAGGGTTAAATTGGATACTTGGCCTTTTTAAAAATTGAAAAAAAGAAAAAATTCTTTTATCTTCAACAAAGATTTTTCTAAAGCAGTACCATGAAAGGAAAATTAATGAGTTTGGTTAGATGCTTCTCAATTTTTCAAGATTTGAACTAAGAAAATTTCCAACTTAGCTTCCTTTAGAAAGATAGAAACATTTTGAGCAACTATAAGGTTGGAGAGCTTTTAGTTTATGAGATTTTGTAAAAATAAGTTCCAACTTTCAAATAGATTCCTAAAAGTTGACTAGAAGAAAAAAGTAATTAGAAACAAGATACCATAATATATAGTAGTTTAGGTACTTCTAGAGAGAAACTCTTACATCCACTCCTCAAGCACACAATAAGAAAATTTATATTTAGAAAATCACAAATAAACAATACAACATTAACCTCAACCCCTAAGAGTTAACACCCTGTTTTTATACTAACACCTCACTAAATTTTTACAAGACATAACACACTTAACTTGATAGACCAATACTGATTTTTTACAATCTTTTCACCCAAGAGGACCAGCTCTAATGATTTTAATCAATCCTTTGTTGATGGAAGGAGGGAACTTTAAATATCCACACTTGATCAATCTAGCAATTAGAGATGCATCTATCCATTTGATTTGCAACGGTCTTCTACATCTGATGCTTCCCAAAATATTTTGTCTCCATTAAGTGCATGCTTTCCTCTTGATGTTCTATGTAGAGACTGACTTGGGAAAGCTGAGGCTATATGCTTTTGTTCATTGGTTTTTTCTTTTAACTGTTTTGTTTCCATACTTTTTATTGGAAAAAATAGCTACTAGGTGGCTAGCATGTGTACGGTACTTTTAAATGTGTACTGTACTTTTAAACCTAAAAGTTTATTTTGTTTCTACACAAGACAACTAGGCATCAAATAGCAAAAGGGATGTTTTCTTCAAAGACTTAAATATTCTTGAAAACATCTGAAGTTTTATTTTCGAAAGAGAGGAAACAATATTGTGAGTTGGTTAAAATATTTTATGGGCTTTACATATAAATAGGTCAAACAAATTTAAAATTTAAATGAAGCATCTTAATTCCATGAATTAAGTGTAAGGCCTAAACTTATTATAGACTTTTGGTTAATGAGTTCTGAAACCCAAAACACATTTAAGACATTCAGGCCCAATGTTTTGAAATCCAAATTTTTACATTATGATTATTTACTTTTAATCTCATAATTTTTCTTAACATTCAAAATGATTTAAGTTAATCAAAATTTCCTCTATAAAAACCTTCTTGCACTAATAATTTATTTAAGAACCCTTTGGCTTTTTATGCAAAAAAATATTTAGTGCATGTTTGGAAAACTAGTGAAAAGCTTCAAAACTAAGGTTTTTTTTTTTTTTCGAAAAACAAGGTTTTGCAACCACTATATGATGTTTGGTTTAGAGTTCAAAACTAAGGTTTTGCAGAATTAATTCTACCCAAACTTTGGTTTGCCATGAAGCAACTCCAACTTGCTTCTACCTAAACCTTGTTTGTTCAAAATCTAGGTTTTCCCAACTATTTTCCAAATAAGTACTTAAACTCTCAATTTCAATCTAAGGTTTTAAAATTCAAACTATATGAACTTTGATATCTATTCAGGTATATAGGCCTTAGACATCATTTAGGTCGAGTCCATCTTTGTAAATATTTCTTTTCTCTATGTTTTTTTAGTCATTGTGTTTGCTTTCAAAGGATAATTATGATAATTTCAAAGGTCATGTCATCAAATTTTGCATACTTATCTTAAGGTAGTTGTTCTTAAGAACATGTGTTATGAGGTATTTCAATAACTTCCTTACACATAATTAGATTCTAAAACCCATTCTTTGTTTGTAGACTGAGCTTTATTTTCTAAAATATGGTTTTTCTAAAATTTTGTTTTGAAATTAAAATTTTGATAGTGACTTTGAAAATTTAGTTTTTGTTTTTGAAAACTAAATTTTATTTTTATAGAGCTAAGCACATCCCATTTTGGATGTGACATTAGTAGTAATGGAGATAATACTTTTGATAGGTTTAAGAGCTAATGGTATGATTGTGCTAAATGTATGTAGCTTCTAGTGGTATTGCATCTCTTTTACTACTTAGTAGAAAAGCTGCCAATTCATAGTTCTACATATCTCTTCAAAGATAAATGAAGATTCTATGTGTAATATTAAACAAAGAAGTGAGGTTGTTGATTTAATTGCTAATACAAAGCTAATCATCTAAGATAAAACACCAATGACTACTAAGATGTGCTTTGAGGTTATTGATAGGAGATTTATATATAATTATCGAATTCAATTAGTGAAGTTTAATCTTTTGGAAGCATAGTTGTGATATTTGAATATATATTGCATGTAATTTCAAAAGGTACAAGACAAAATATTATTTTCTTTACTTTATATATACAAGGTGATGAGACTAGCATATAATATAAGACTATAATTAGGCTATGATGGTTAAAGAAATAAATGAATTTCCAAGTGAATACTAGAAATAGGGAAGAAGTTACATATGAATTCCTTATTAAACCCTAAACCCTATATCTTCCATAGTTGAAAGTAATTATCCAAATATTTTAGAGAATTTTTTGGACAAATAAATTACTTTAAAGAGTGAACAATTATGACTTCTCCTTTAAAAAATGTTGATGTGGTAAACAATCACATATTATCTTTAATTTCTGGTAAAGATAAAATATATTTGGTCATAATGTGGATAACATTGATGATTTATAGACTTTGACATTATAAAATTATCTGGTCTTCCTAATCATGAGTTAAGGCTTAAAATTATTAGGTTCGTAGAAGGTAGAACGGGTCGCAAAGCTTTCTTACATCTTCCTAATTGCAAGCGATGATAGTGATTGGTCGAGGTAGGATAGAACTCACTGATGACCAGTTAGGTAGGTCGTAGAAGGTGCTGAAGCTCCCTAATTGTCGTTCAACCATAGACACGGATACAAGTATGATGATAGTTATTAAAATCTACAATAATCAGCATATGCCTAGCATTCCTACATTTTTTTAGTTGCAAGTGGCGGCAGTTGGTGGCCGGGATAAGATTGAAATCGCTAATGACTATTATGAAGGGCAAAAAAGGTGGCAAAGTGCCCTAATGGCCGTCGGCCAACAAGTGTTGATGCAGAAGGGATGATGAAGATAAATAGCGTGTTATATGGCAATGACGAGGGTTTGTTTTGGATTGTTTAGGGTAGTGTTTTAGAGGATAGTGGTCTAGATGGCAGTTCAAAAAAAATATAATGAATGGGATTATCAGAAAGAACTTATGGTGCCTTTAAGTGAGAAGGATGTAGAATCAGAGGCCTCAGAGAATCTTTATAATGGGGAAGAAGAGGACTATCTAGAAGAAGATCTATCTAATTTTTGGGATGATTAAGGCCTACTCTTGAGTAATTTAAGGATGAGTTTAGTAGTAAGGAGAATGATGGAGGTGATTAGAGAGAAGTTGAAGCTGGTTTAGTGGGTGTCTCTCAACTTTTTTTAGAAAATAAGGAAGATGAAGATCCTTTGTACCTAGATATCTTTTGAGCAACAACAATGTCCAAGGGACACCTTTACTTACCTTGTCTTCTCCTCAAAATAATTGCCTTGAGTCTTCCCAAATTAATTTGTCTGATTCTCATAATCATAGTTTACTTGGTGATTGTTTTGTAGGGAATGCTATGCATAGCAACACTCCACGAGATGGTATCCTTCATGGTGTAAGGGAGGCTAATGAGTTAAAGGTAGGTTATATTCATTTAAGACATTTAAGGGGTGAGAGGGACAACTGAGATCCTCAAGTCTTGCTTGATACTCTTAACGCCCAATTGAGAGAAAGTTTGGGAAAGAGGTTAGGGTGCAAGTCACGCCTAGGACCTACAAGAGGAAAAAGAAGAGAGTTGAGTATGAGCTAAAACAACTTACATCTTCGATAAATTATGGTAATGTAATATCCCAAGAATTTTTATGAATATTTAAAGTCTGATTTGAAGTTTAGTGAAAAATTTAATTATGTGGAAAATTTTCTTTTTGAATTAGTGAAGAAAATGTGGGAATAGAAATTTTTATTTTTAATTTAGGAAATTTTTACAAATTCTCAAGGACTAAAGTGAAAAGAAAAGAAAGTATAGAAGACTTTTGAGAAATGACCAAGTAGGAACCCGAGAAGAAGAATAGAGCTTATGGGAATGAATTATGAGTCCGGTACCGAAAAGATGATGGATTCGAGGTTAAAGTGGAGTTTGAGATATTGAGAGGGACTAAAGTGAATAAGGAAATTTGTGGGGCACCGAGGATTTAGAAACACCTGAGGTGAGATTTTATGAATTTGCTTTTGCTAGTCTTGACTGAGGGTCAATTGCAGAGCAAGTGATAATTTCACCCCGGGCGAGTATATAGGTGGCCTCACCTATTTTTTATTCATTTTTCTCCTTTCCTCTCTCTCTCTTCACTTTCTCTCCTCTCCTTCTCTCTTCCTTCTCTCTAATTTCTCTCTCTACACTCCAACTCTACAACCGGGCTTTGGAGGCTGGATCTCGGGCTACGGGGCGAGCCTCTAGGAGCCAAGCAACATAGGGAAAGCAAGGAATCGAGGTAGAAATTTCTATTTCTTAAGCTTTTCTTTATTTTCTAATTTTAAAAGTGTTTGAGGTAAAATCGAGATTTCGGCTTCGTTTCTCTATTAAAATTGGTGATTTTGGTGTCTAAATGCTCCTTAGACATTAAGAGTGAGATCCCATGGAAGAAATCATGAAAAACGGTGAAGATTTGGCCAGATTTGGGCCAAAACCGAGAGAAATCGCGAAGGGGTCACGATCGTGGCGCCCAGGCGCCATGTGTGGCGCCTAGGCGCCAAGGTGAGATGGGAAGAAGAAGGAATTGGCGCCCAGGCGCCATAGGTGGCGCCCAGGCGCCAAGTGTACCGGAAAATTTTAGTTTATTTTTCAATCGGCCATAACTTCTTCATCCGAACTCCGTTTTGGGCAAACTTTATATCGTTGGAAAGCTCTTTAAGTCTAGTTTCCAATGATATAAGTTTCATTTGAATATTCATTACCAGTTAGGAGTTATGATTCGATAAGTAAGTGAAGGTCGAGAGTAGTGGTAGGAAATTTCTCTATTTCGTAACTCTGATGGTTTTTGTCTGGTTACAATAGGAATGGTCAAAGTGCAAAGTGGGAGTGCCGAGAGCATGAAATCCAGGTGAGTGGGTTAATACTTGCTATGATTAAATATCTGTTATTGACTTTTTGCATCATAGTGGAAATATGTTGTATATCCAAGTTTGAAGAGGATGATGTGGAACGATGAGGCATAAACAAATGTGGAACGTGTCTGGTAATGTATATAATTATATTTTCTTATTTTCCCATGAATGGAGGTTATATGATGGATTATGAATGGCATGTAAACCGAGTTGAATAATTGTTCTATATTATGGGTTATGTTATATACATGCTATGTTGCTGGAACCACATTGATTATGTTGTGGCTTGAATTGTAAATGACTGAGTTGTGTATGTGGCTCAAGATTATGATTGAGGATGTTTTTATATGTGATTGTGATTGTGTTTGACTGGAAAAGAAAGGCATGGTGGTGCACCCCATGGAGAAATCTATATGAAGCTATAAGGGTGGAGAATATAAATGGAGCGATAAGAGTGGATGCGGCGGGGGCCGCGGGCAATGATCCAGAGGTATTCTGGACGACCCGGTTGGTACGGGAATTGTGTGTGAAATTGATTTCATCGATTACTGTTGTGAATTTTGAATTTTGTTGAAATGCATTTGATTCACTTGGATATTGTTGTGAAGTATTATGAATAATATTATATCATATGATGATCGATCTACGTATGATTGCTGCATGTTATCATTATGATGCATGATTTTTATTTTGTCATAGTATTGTGTTATCTACTCACTGGGCACGTGGTTTGCTCATACCCCTCTTATTGATATTTTTTTTCAGAATTGACAGCTGAAGGTAAATATCGAAACAAGAAATTATGGATCCTTAGTCCATAATTACCTTTTCATTTGTTCAGGATAAAGGTATAATAGTTAAGTTTTATTCTAAGTTGTATAAATCTAGAAATCTCTGTAATCGGGTAGGTTCATTTAGTGATGTAATGTGAGTAATTGTAGTATGTATAGAGAACTCGTTTTGGTTGCATGAAAAAGAATTGTATGATTTTTAAGAGAAAGATAGGCTTACAGAGGTGAAATGAAATTCACTTTCCGTGCCGGTCACGTGCTCAAATTTTGGGACGTGACAGGTAATCCCAAGGAAGGGAAGGGTAAGGCTGTTAAATTATGAAGATATTAAGTTGGAATGTTAATGGATTAGGTAACTCATCTAAAAGCAATAAAGTGAAAGAGGTTATTAGGTAGGGTAATCCAGACATTGTTTTGCTTTAAGAGTCTAAGTTAGAGAAAGTGTTTTGCTTTAAGAGTCTAAGTTAGAGAAAGTGGATAGGTTTTTAGTTTGTAACATTTGGGATACTAGGTATAAGGATGGATATTAAGGGTAAAGGATGTTGGTGGGTTAGTAATGTTTATGGGCCTACGAGTCTTAGGTTGTAGGGTTTCTTTTGGGAAGAGATGTCTTTTGTTAATGGGATGTATAGTCCTTATTGGTGCATTGGGGGTGATTTCAATGTACATTTTCATGGTGAAAAGTTGGAAGGGTCTAGATTTAACACTAATATGAGAGGGTTTGATAATTTTATTAGGGATTGTGGGTTAAAGGATCTTCCTCTTTTTAATGCTCAATTTACTTGGTTTGTTAATAAGGGTATGATGTTTTCTTCTTGGATAGATAAGTTTTTGGTTACCCTTGAATGAGAGGATTTCTTCCCAGATCTTATTCAAGAAGTGGGGTCACATCTGGTGTTTGACTATTTCCCCCTTATCCCAGAGTCTAGTAGGTTTAAGTAGGGTCTTACTCCTTTTAGATTTGAGAACATGTAGTTGCAACATCAATCTATTTTTTAATACTGTGGAGAGTTGATGGTAAGACTATTTGATTACTGGGTGGTAGGGTTTTAAGTTTATAAAGAAGCTAAAATATGTGAAGGAGAAGTTGAAAGTGTGGAACTTTGAGGTCTTTGGGGATATTAGAGTGCGTAAGAAAGAAGTCTTTAAGGAGTTGGACACTTTAAATGAGTTAGAAAGTCAGAGGGTTTAGAGGAGAGTTTAGTTTCCCATAAGATGACCCTTAGAAATGTTTTGGATGATATTAGTAATAAAGAATATATTAGTTGGCATTAGAAGAGTAGGGTTAAATGGGCTAAGGACGGTGATGTGAACACTAGGTTTTTTTATAAGGTTGTTAATAGGAAAAAGATGAGGAATTTTATTAAAAACTTAGAGTCGGATGAGCATAGAATTGTTAGGGACAAAAGTTGATTTTGAAGGAGGTTAACAATTTTTACAAGGAGTTATATATGGAAGATATGTGCGAGAGGCCGTTTATTGAAAGGCTAGATTGGTCGCCCATAGATAGTTCTAAGGGTAGTTGGTTAGAAAGACCCTTCGAGGAGGAAGAAGTTAGAGATGCCATTTGGAAGATGAAGAAAGAGAAATCTCCTAGGCCTGATTGTTTAATATGACTTTTTATAAGCCTATTGGTCGATTGTGAAGTATGATTTGATGAAAGTATTTGAAGAATTTCACTACATTAGTTGTATAACCACTAGTATGAACTCTACTTTCATTATTCTCGTCCCTAAAAATGATAAGTCTATTAAGGTGCGAGATTTCAAGCCTATTAGTTTAGTCACTAGTGTTTATAAGATTATTGTCAATGTGCTTTCAATAAGATTGGGTGAGGTGCTTGGGGACACTATCTCTGAGAACCATAGTGCTTTCATTGCTAAGTGCCAGATTCTTGATACTAGTATGGTTGCTAATGAGTTAGTTGAGGATCTCAAATGTAGAAAGCAAAAGGATTTAGTGCTTAAGTTGGATTTTGAAAAGGCCTATGACATGGTTGATTGAGATTTTTTGGATAGAGTTGTGTTGTAAGGGTTTGAAGATAGGTGGAGGCTTTGGATTAGGGGTTGTCTTTCTTCGAGGGCTTTTTCGGTTATTGTTAATGGCCAACCTAAAGAAGGGTTTAAGGGACAACGTGGGGGTGAGGTAGGGTAATCCCTTGTCTCCTTTTCTCTTTACTTTTATGGTTGATGTCTTAAGTCGTATGAGAAGGGGTTTTGATATAAAGGTTGTTCAAGGCTTGATGGTTGGGGTCAATGGGAATGAAATGTCTCATTTGCAATTTGTAGATAATATTATCTTTTTATTGCTTGATGATAGAGAATTTTCTTCATGTTCTTTCACTCTTATAGGTTTTTGAATTGGTGCCAAGGTTTCGTGTTAACCTAGGCAATAGTGGTTTAGCTGGTATTAATATTCAAGAGGGTTATTTGTGTGAGCTAGCTAAGTTAGTAGGCTGCGTGGTGTTAAGTAGGCCTCTTACTTACCTAGGTATTCCTTTAGGTGGTAATTCCCATGTAGAGTCTTTTTGGGATGCTGTGGTTCAGAGAATATCTAGGAAGCTTGATACTTGGAAATGGTTTTATTTTTTTCTTTGTTTTGGGGAGGGAGAGAATTACCTTATTTAGACGTCTTTATCTAGTATGTCTTTTTATTTTTTGTCCTTGTTCAAAATTCCAATTAGGGTGGCTCACTGGATTAAGAATATTATGAGGGATTTTTTGTGATCTAACGAAAAAGGAGAGTAAAAGGAATCATTTGGTCAGTTGGGAGGTGTGTTGTAAGTTTAAGAAAGATGTAGGGGGGTTGGGTCTTGGTAACTTGGTGCCAAAAACCATTTCCCTTTTAGCTAAGTGGTTTTGGTGCTTTCCTCTAGAACCTAATTCCATTTAGCATAAAGTGATTAAATCCAAATTTAGTTTACATTAGAATTTGGGGGATGCGAATTTGGGGGATGCGGTTGCACATGCAAGTCCCTGGAAGTTGATATCTTAGGTATATCATTCTTGTTCCTAAATGTTATTTTTTTGTGTTAGAGATGGGTCCGATTTTCGTGACTGGGAGGACTGTTGGATTGTTCATCTTCCTTTCAAAGACAGGTTCCCTCGTGTTTTCAAGGGGACCAATTTTCTTGAAATTTTCACTTTCCTAGAAATATAAATGATTGACTTGTAGGCAATCTAACTTTGATGTTGGATATTTTGGCTCTATTCTACATCTCTTCTAGCCCTGATATAAGGCTGTGGAATTTGGATTCTTCGGTTTCTTACACTTGTGCTTCTTTTTATAATTTTTTGATTGGTAGCCCAATCATTGCCTTTTAAAAAATCGTTTTGGAAAGTGAAGGTGCCTTTAGAGGTTAAGGCTTTTGTTTGGACAACTGTTCTTAATAGAATTAATAAAAATAATCTGCTTCAGATTAGGAGGCCTTCTAAAGCTTTATCCCTTGATGTTTATGTGATGTATTGGAAGAATGCAGAGAAAAATTACCATTTGTTCTTACATTGTGAAGTAGCTTAGGATATTTAGAACAAGTTATTTGGTCTCTTTAAGGAGAGATTAGTTTTCTTAGGTGACCTTGGTACTTTCTTTGCCACTAATTTCATTGGTTTTGACACAAGAAAAGAGAATATTATTTTGTGGAAGGCGGCCATGTTTGCAAGTTGCAACTGTGTGGTGTTTGTGGATGAAAAGAAATGCAAGAGTTTTTAAGCAACAATTCATACCTCCTCATCTGCCATAGGATAGAATTAGCTATGTTGCTTCCCTTTAGGTCTCGACTAACAAGTTTTTTAAAAGGGGTACCTTTAGTAGATGTTCATCGAGATTGGAGGGCATTGTTGTATTAGCTTTGTTTTGGAGCTTTTATGGTTATTTTGTTTTGATTTTTGTTTTCTCAAGGAAAATATCTAGTCCTCATCTTTTCATTTGTTCTTTTTCTTTTTTTTGTATCTTTCTCTCTCATTAATAATATTTCTTTTAAAAAAAAAAGGAGTTGAGGCTTAAAGTTAGAGTTCCAATCATGTTGCTAAGAAACATTAACAAATTTATGGGTTTATACAATGACACAAGACTAAGGTAAATGTTATTTTTTCTCATATCATATCATATAATAGAGGCAAAGGTTATTTTTATGAGCAACATAAGTGACAAGGTTTTAATTTCTCGATTAATGATCACACCATAAGTTAAGAAGAAGACAATTCCTAATAGTAATTTATTTTGCAATAACAATTAGTATGTGTTAATAATAATTCTTATCAAATTTTAGTTCATATCTTTCAAATCTTGTGTTTTTCCATAATCAACGATATGACGCAATCTCCATAGTACAAAGAAAAAAGTAGAGTGGACTAAAAATTTTGGTATTGGAAAATAAAGGTAGATGTACCAACAATACTGTTATTATTGTATACAAGGAAATATTCAACAGTATTTGAATAAATTATTATTTTAATATATGGCTTATATATATATTGATTACTTTTGATTCCATTACAAGTACTATTTTTGGACCCAGCTTGGTCGGGTCGACTTGAAACTCGGTGACTCATGGTCTAGTCCTAACCGAGTCACCAATTTGGATCGTTTTGCAAGTTATCCCGACTATGACCCGGTTGGGTCATAGTTGACCCAGCAATTGGGATCGGGTCACTTTTTTTAATTAACATTCATAAAATTTAACAATGATATGGTTATGTTAGCTTTTGAGTTCATTCCTGCAACTGAGACCAATTTATGATCTTTATTTTTTCATAGGAAGATTGTACTATCAACATGTCATTCTTGTTACATATAGACATAGTTGTGGTTATATGGTTATGTTAGCTTTTTTACCTAAAAGTCTAACTTAGATGGGATTCTATTGATCGACATTGTTTGTAAATATTCAATGTCATTTTGATTAGTAGGAAGGAATAACTATTTATCACCACCAAGATGGAGAGAACTTTTGAGAACATAGTAGAATCTCACGCATGTCCATGATCATATAAAAATAATTAAACATTTGCTGGAGGATTATTAGATTAAATTAAACAATGTCTAACCATGTTATACCAATAGTGAATCAAAGGTTCTTCGAGATAGAGTAGAGACGAACATATGCAAATCCAACTCTTTACATAACATTATATCCAGAATCGTAATCCTCATACGATGTGCTAAATCTTGTCCATGCACAAGTTATTTTTATATCAAATTATATGCTTGTATCTATTATATATTCTCTAGAAGCCATTACTTTATGTTTGAATTATTATGAATATTTATGATTTTATAAATATTTATATTTTAATTATTTATGACTAACGACTATAATTTTAAGACTTATAAGTTATTTATTTCACTTTTTTTAAATTTATTTGTAAACATATATATGTGTGTATATATATATATAAATAATTTTGATTTTTAAATTTATTTAATCAGTTCAGCAATTGACCCGGTGACTCGATGGTTGAACTAATAACCGGGTGACTCAGAGGCCAGTCTGGGTTAATAACTGAGCCGATTCCAAAAACATTGATTACAAGTAAACATTTTAGATTTATTATATATATATATATATATAAGAATGACAATGGGTGGATATTTGCCTATTATTTTAATAGATGTATTCGAATTTGATCATAATATTCTATATCTGAATCATATTCAATATCTAAAATAAATTAACTTATCAAATATAAGTAATTGAACACACCCAATTTTTAAAATACTGAACAAGTTACAATTTATACATATAAGAATGGCAATGGGCAAATGTTCGCATATATATATATATTTAAAATTTGTGTCCGAATTTGATTGTAATATTTTATTTTCAAACCATATTCGATACCTAAAATAAATTAATCTTGTGCTCTTTTTTAAATTACATGATTAATTTTAACAAGTCAAATCTTATAATTTTTTTAAGATTAATCATGCATTTTTTAAGAAAAAGAAAAAAGCACAAGATTAATCAGATCGTTAGATGAGGTAATCCAATGGTCCAAATCAGGAGTGGGAGCAAACTGTTTCCTCTAGCTCCTGGAGGGAATCTGGATTCTCTAAACATATCCAATTTCAAAATACTCAAAATGTGCTATAATTAATATTGAATAATGGATTTATTGACAATATCTTATTTCACCCAATGAATTACCTAACATTAATTGGGTGTGGGGGATTGGTGGGGGATTGGTGGGGGGGGGGGGGGGAGAATTGGGAGTTGATGGTGAGGGCTTGAATGACAAAGAACAGGGGACGATGAGAGGATGGTGGGTTGCGGTTATGACCAGAACAGTATGGGAGTGAGGGAGAGAGATATGTGAGTAAAGGAAGGAACAAGCAGACTAGGCTTCTAAGAGAGAGAGAGAGAGAAGCAGAGATGCATGAAAGAAAGAGGGAGAGATGAAAAGAAGCAGACACACGAGAGATAGTGATGAATTGCAAAGGGATTAAGGTGAATAAATTAAAACGTTTATAGGAATTGATAAATTAATTTTAATAAAGAACAAAATATATTTTCAAACTAAAAACTTAAATAAAATAACTTAAGAGTTTATATCTTAACTAAAGAACTAAGTGAATAAATAAAAATTTTTTTAGATAAATAATAAAATTAAAACAAAATCGATGATAATTATGATAAAAGTGAGAATTTTTAAAATAAAATGAAAAAATTATAATAAAAGATAAAATAATAAATTTAATCATCCATTTTATTTTTATTTTTTTAAAAAAATTAATACATATCAAACAATATTTTTTTCTCTTCTTTTTTCTCTTTCATTGGTATCGCGCTGGTGGAGTAAGAGTCCAAACTTCTATTAAATCCAAGCACAATTTCTTCCGGTTCTTGACTTGTTGGGCACGAAGAGTTTCACGAAAGAGGAACTGAAGGGAAGTGAATAGCGAAGAAAATGGCGGATTCATCATCGTCTGCGTCTACAACAGCGCTGGCAGCGAAGTCCGATGCTGAGATTGAAGAACTGCTTGATCGAATGCTCACTCGTTTGGCATTTTGCGATGATTCCAAACTTGAACCTTTGCTTTCCAAGCTTCTCCCGCTCTGCATCTCCTCGCTATCGTCCCAATCCCCAGCTGTTCGGAACAAGGTACCTTCTGAATGTGTTTGTGCCACGTGAACGTGGACTTGGGCAGAAGTCCCATCTCTTATATTGCTGTGATTTTAGTTTGCGAATTTACTTTTTTTTTTGCTTGAGAAAGATCACCACTTCTTGCTGTTGGCAATATGTTTCAAGTTTTCATTTCTGCTTTTGAGGGCATATAAATGGATGGTGAGAACGGAAATCATGGATTGCTAATAGCTGTATCTTGCACCATTTTATTAGTAACCTCTCCTCCGTTGGATTGGATTTAGGCTAATATACTGCTTGGAATATTGATATGCTTACAAACTAGGCTCTTTGCAAATAAATTGTACTTTTCTTTTACATTTTAAAAAGTTAAAATTGTCAGGTCAGTGTGACGGGGTTGGGATGGATACTAAAGGGTGAGATTATGCCAGAACTATGGATTTGGGACAATGCCTTAAAATATGTTTGATGCGATGGAATGGCTGGGATGGGATGGGAAGGGAAGGGAAGGGATGGAATTGGAAAAAAGTTACCCTTTCCATTGATTGGATGATTAATGAGAAAATTAACAAAATCTGATAATCTTTGAAATACAATATAGCCTCTATAAAATCTTTTAGCAATCTAATTTGGAGGATAATATAGTAAATTACAATGGTGAGGTGGAAGGAAGTGGAATGCTTCCCCTTCATTTTCCTTCCCTCTCTAAAATTTTTATACTTGTAAACAAGGGGAATTGTTTACATTCCATCCCCCTTGTTACCTATCCATATTCGAAACGTATACATCCTAATTGTGAATAATAATCTAGATAAGATGTTTGAGAGCTCCTATTTACTTCCTCCAAGTATTTATCAAATCCCTAATACCCTTTTTTTTATTTTTTGGGTGTTCTATGCTTTTTGTCGTTGATCCATGTTCATGAGAGTGAATGTTGGGCGATGAAAGGACAACAAGAACATAAAATTGGAGTGGCGGAGATGAGGATGTTGCGTTGGAGATGTGGTCATACAAGAAGAGATATGATCTGTAATAATCATATACGAGGTAGAGTTGGAGTGGCACCTATTGAGGAAAAAATGGTTGAAAACCGTTTAAGGTAGTTTGGGGCATGTTCAAAGAAGATCGTTGGAAGCGCTAGTTAGGAGAATTGAGCAGATGATTTGGAGCCCTGTAAAAATAGGTCGAGGAAGACCAAAAAAGATACTTAGAGAAATTATTGAACGGGACCTTCTAGTAAATGAGATATTTAAAGAGTTGGTCATTGATAGAGCTCAATGGCGTCGTGCGATCCATGTAGCCGACCCCACCTAGTGGGATAAGGCTATGTTGTTGTTGTTGTTGTTGGTGTGCTTTGCTTTTTGTTGGCTATTGTTAGTATATCTTATTATCTGACAATGTACTTTTTTTTTTGATCAAAAAAGAAATATTATTAAGAAAGAGAGAGGGTCACAAAAAAGAAAAAAGTGGAAACAAAAGGGAAAAAAGAGAACTAGATATCCTCCTAGAAAAAATAAAACAAAAAACAGCACCAAACCAAATAGTCTAAAAACAAGGCTAGTACATTAAAGCCCTCCGGTCCTTATAAACATTTACAAAGGGCACCTCTTAAAAAACCCATTAGCCGAAACCCAAAGAGAAATAACGTAGCAAACTCTATCCCACAACAAATGAGGAGGCAGAAGTCATTGTTTAAACACTAGCATTTCTTTCCGCCCAAAGACACTACACAATCGTAAACATAGCTGCCTATCACAAAATCTTATTCTCCTTTCTCACTCCAAAATCCATAGACTTAATGTCAAAGAAAGCACCAAGATCCACGGGGCAAACCTAACTTTCTTCAAAGAGACCAAATAATCTGTTCTAAATATCTCAAGCCACCTCACAATGTAAGAACAAATGACTATTTGTCTTTGAGTTCTTAAAACACATCACACAAGCATTAGGAAATAAGCGTTAGAAGGTCGTCTAATCCGACACAAATGATTTGTATTAATTCTATTGAGTACTATAGTCCAAACAGAGGCCTTCACATTTGAAGGCACCTTCACTTTCCAAAATAACTTTTTAAAAGGTAACGGCACATGTGGGCTATGAGTCAAAAAATTATAGAAAGAAGCACAAGTGTAGGAGCCCGAGGAATCCAAATTCCACATCCTCTTATCAAGAAGAGAGGAGATGCAAAACAAAGCCAAAAAGTCTAACATCAAAGAAACCTCACCCTCAAGTCTATCATTTAAATTTTTGAAAAAATAAAAATTCCAAGAAAATTGGTCCCCTTCAAAACATAAGAAATCAACAATAGGGATATCATGCAAAGAAGACGAGGAAAAGAGACGAGGGAACCTTTCCATGAACGGGATATGACTAATCCAACAATCCTCTTAAAAGCGAATATCTAATACATAAAGACAACATTGGAGTAAAAAAATGATATACCTGAGAGATTGCCTTCTAGGGACTTGTATGCGTAACTACATCACTCGAATTAGCATCCCAGCCTTTCTGATGTAAACCAAACTTGGCTTTAATCACCTTACGTCAGAGGGAATCAGGCTCTAAAGGAAAACGCCATAATCACTTAGCCAAAAGAGAGATGTTTTTAGATACCAAATTACCAAGACCCAGCTCTCCATCTTCCTTAGATCTGCAACAGACCTCCCAACTAACTAAATGAATCCTTTTACACTCCCCTCCGTCAGACCACAAAAAATCCCTCATAATCTTCTCAAACAGACAATGTACTGTGTTTTAATCCTTTTCCTTTAGGAGAACTTTGACTTTCTATTTTTCTCATGTTTATTCTTGTTGTTCTTACCATTCTTGCTCATTGTCCTAATATGAATAAGTTTCTTTTTCATCAGCATATTTGGAATTCTAAGGCTCCTTTAATAATCAAATCATTTTTTGGGCTACAGCACTTAACAAAATTACTTTTAATGACACGTTTTAGGTGTTTAGACATTGAAAAAAGTCCTTTTTCTTGATATATGTGTCATGTATAAGGTAATTTAGTAACAGTTACTCAACTTTTCTCATATTGTTAGGTGATTTTTCTGTTTATTATTCTTTGAATAAACTCACTTTTTAGTCCCTAAAAGATGCACTCGCTTACAAGTCATGCCTTGAAAGATGTCCTTTGTATTCGTAAGTCCTTGAAAGTCCAAATCACTATACATATTAGTCCCTCCATCCATCTTGGTCGTTTTCTCTTAACTACAATGCTGATGTAGCTCGTTATTATCCTACGTGGCTCGCTAACTGGTGACATGGTAGTGACGTGGCATTTAGGGACTATTCAAAGTCGAACTTTTATGGACTAAATTGTTTGTAAATTCTTTTTTTTAAATCAAAGATAAATTTTTATCCTCGTTTGTTGATTTACAAAGAATTGCTTCCATTTCGCTAATTGAAACTAAAGCTTAGGGTTTTGAGGTTGTGCAACTGACTGAAACTTGGTGGAAGGATTGGGCAGCTTTGTTGCACATTCAACTTACCTTTTTTCTATTTTCTTTTGTTATTCTATTTTGTTCTTTGACTTTTTTCCTCTTTTGTATCATTCTTCTTTCGTAATATACTTTATTCATAAAAGAAAATAGATATTTGAAGTCCCTAGTGAATTGGGTGTGGTTGTGAATGCAAGTTCAATTCATTTTTGCAAGTTTTAAAGGCTTTAGCTTTGTGGCCATGTGCAGATTTGTGGTTTTATGGTGCATTTGGTTGAGGGGAAATGCTTGCATTTTTTAAGGATGTCTCATGGAACCCTCATATTGGAAAAGTAGAGAGAGAGAAAGAAAAAGAAGAGAAATCATTTGTTAAACAGAAAAGAATGTGTCCCACATGGCACGTGTCCTTTGTGTCGGCATGTGGGTGCCTGACTTGAATTGTTTACATGCAAGTGACTGGTGCATGCCTCATTGGATCTTGATTGCACTCGGTGGTCTGTATAGCTGGCAGCCTCTAAGTGGGTTTTTCAGGTCTGGTGTTCAAACCACCACCATATGCAGTGATTGGAAAGATTTGCATTGTCAGTAAAATGGGGAAGACACAATTGGTAGTTGGTACCTAGGTTTTTCCTTCCCTTGATTTTATACCACAAAAGAGGAGAGAACCCTTTTTGAAGGAGTTTGTACCAATGGTTTTTTTTCACATCTATGGTGATGGAACTTGTAGAGAGCTTTTAAGGTCGTGCAAAGAAAAGATACATCTGTGTGCAATTCATAGCACATCACATCTGTCAAATCAGCTCGAGACTACTGAATACAATTAGTGTTCACTCCTTTAGATTTTTTGATTGTTTTTATAGCTGTATACATCCTCCTTCCTTATATATCCTGTTGTTCTTTTTCCAAATAAAATTTGCTCTCTTGAAAAGATCAAATAGAGGTGGCTTTAGGTAAGTAAACATCTGACTTTTTCAAATACTTGGAAACCTATCTATCAAATGCCACAATAAGGAACTTTTAATTTTCATTACAAAGCATCCTGCCAGAAGATGTCTACTTTTTTTGTTTACCCATTGTACAAGCTATTTGGTTGAAAGGTTATTGTGATAAACCTTTGTCCTCATAGGAGTTAGACATGAACATTGAGAATCTTACCTATGTTGCAGTATAGATATATAAAAAGGGAAAAGGAAATTGAATAAAAGAAATAGAGGTTGAGAGAAATGGGACAAAGGAAAAAGAAGAGAGAAGAAGAAAGAAGGAGACAGACACTTCCATTGCACAATAGTTTGACAATTATTTTGTTTGTTAAAGATATCCATCCTTGTCTCTCTCTGTCTTTCCCATTGTCTATGAAAGCTGTGTTGAGGTTCTAATTTAATTTTACACTTCCCATTCCTGAAGTTTGCTTGGTCCATTTGAAGCCAAAATTCCTTATGGTTTTCATACCAGCTGCCTAAATTGTGCTCAATTTTTATGCATGTTTGCTAATTAAGATAAACTGATAGTTTTGTGGTTATCATCTTGATTATGGTTCCTGTTACCCTGAATTCATTCGGGAACTTATTAAAATTAACTTAGAATTTGTAAAGGCATATGTATATGTATGAGTTTACTTCATAGGGTTTCTTTACTTGTTCTGTTTTTATGCACTTTCTTCTCTTTCTAATATAATTTCTTTTCTAAGATCCAGTTTTCTGTGTATCTTTTTCTATCCTTTGTACTATTCTTCCTCTCATTAATAAAATAATTTTTTTTCTATGAAAACATTTCTTTATATATCATAAAAAAATATATTTGAATTTGCTTCACTAACAGTAATTCTTCCTACCTCTATTGTCTTGTTAACTGTGTTTTAGTTTCTTGCTTTCTTGCCTTAGTTAGGTAGTAGTGAAATAGACTGGCTTAAAAAATTTTCCTAATTGTCAATTTGTTGTTTTGTTGCAGGTTCTTGAAATTTTGAGTCATGTGAACAAAAGAGTAAAACTCCAGCCTGATATTGGTTTACCCTTATTGGATTTATGGAAGCTTTATTCAGAATCTAGGAGTGCTCCGATGATAAGGAATTTTTGTATTGTTTATATAGAGATGGCTTTTCAACGTGTAAATGCAAAGGTCTGTTTATCTTTATCTGATTTTATAAATCTGTGGCTATTTGTTATTACTTTTTTGATGCTACATTGTGACTTTGGATACCATTGATCCCTCTTTACTATTTGTCCGATTTTTTTCTAAGAGCTAATGTTACTTCAATCAAATTGATTTGGAACTCTTTTATAGATTTGTTTTTCCTTAGCTTCAATCAACTGGCTGTAAGTTTAGCAGATGACTTTTTCTTCCCACAAATGAAGCTTACTATGGAGCTTGTGGAGATATTCTAATATTCGATGCATCTAAAATAGGAAAAAGAGGAATTGGCACCTGTTCTCTTGGTGAACATCTCAAAACTTCCTCATCAACACCAGGAAATCATCTTTAGAGTCATTGTTAAGGTATTGACCTTCCTATCTCCTTTATAGTACTGTTATTAATTTTCATGTAGTTCTTTAATATATTTTCTTCTATCAAAAGAAAAAAAAAAGGTTTTTCTACAAGTTGGGGGATCTCTAATGGACTTCCAAAGGGATTGGAAGGCTCTTCTTGTACAGTATTTAAAATGTTTAGGCCTTTTCTTTTCTAGGTAAAATCCCTTGTTCTTTGTCTTTTCTTTGTATCTTTTGCTATCATTTTGTACTTCTTCCTTCCTGGTAATGAATTTGATCATCCTCTTTCTCCTTGCTTAGAGATGTTATTTTCTTTTCTAACATTATATTGTAAAGTTCTCTTAATAAATCTTTTTGGAAAGTAAAAGTTCTGTTCAAGGTAAAGGCCCTTGCTTGGATAACGGTACATAATAGAATAAATACAAATGACTTGCTTCAGATTAGGACACTCAACATGGCATTGTCTCCTAATGTTTGTGTTATGTGCTTTAGAGAGTCGGAGACAAAAAATTATGTCTCCTTATATTGTGAAGTGGCATGGAATATTTGGAATAAATTATTTGGCCGCTTTGAAGAAAATTGGGTTTGCCCTAATGACCTTGGGGTCCTTCTTAATTGAATCCAATTTAGGGGTTCTGGAGGAAGAAAAGAGAATGAAGCTTTGTTGCATTCTGTAGTGTTTTCTATTTTGCAGTGTTATGACTGGAAAGAAATGCTAGAATTTTAAGCAACAGTTCCTTCCTCCTTATTTGCTTTGCTTTTTACATCGTCTTTTTGGGTTTCAGCTGGTTGTTTCAAAGGTTGTCCCTCATGAGCGTTCAAAGGGATTGGAAAGCTTTGTTGGTTTAGTTTCATGGCTGGTTCTTGAGTATTTTGTCATTTGGAGGATCTCTTGTCCTCTGCTTTTAGTTGTTTTTCCCCCCTTTCCTTTGTACTCTTCTTCAATGTCATCTTTATTTTTCTTTAAGAAAAATAAATAAAGCTCTCTGGTAGTGGGCAATCTCTGCTAGTTTATGGTGCCTTTGATTAGAGCTGAATGCCTCAATCACCAATTCCTTCTGTAGCATCTTGTTTGAGAAAGTATTATTTTTTATGTATTTTTTCTTAGTGGTGTCTCTTATGAAGTGAAAAGAAAAAGAGAGGGGAGATATTTGAGATCTACGAAGACCTTTCACTCCGAAATCATTCATTCGTAGAAGTCTGGAAGACTGACTACCCCCAACCATTCCTTCCCTGCCTGAAGCAGCCCCGAATGGATAAGTAGTGGGTTCTTCTAAGGGATTGGAAGGCTTTCCTGAGTTAGGGCTTGGATAGTTTTCTTTTCTTTTATTTTTGTTTGGGGTGGATTCCTTGTCCTCTAATTTTGTTCTTCTTTGTAGTATTCTTTCTTCTTGTCAATAAATTCTTCTTTTATCCCCAAAAAAATCTTGCCGAATAATATTTCATTGCATGATACAGTAATTTATACTAGGCTCTCGGAGAGAAAATAAGGAAATAAAATCCTAGACTGGTAAAACCAAGATACAAGTAACAGCAAACAATTAGGAAACAGAAAAAGAAACAAATAATATCAGTCAAAGACACAAATAAATCCCACAGGTGATGGGATCTGGCTTCTGTTTTTGACTAAAAGGAATATGAGAGTGTTTAATCAAAAGTTTCTTCCATCACATCTTATGGTCCTTTTTTTTTTTGGGTGGTGGTGGGGTTGGGTTATTAGTTGTGGATTTACAAAGTGATTGAAAAGCTCCTTTGAGCTAATAAGTTTGTAATTATATATTTATTTGTTTTCGATCAAAAAACAAATTATATATTTCTTTGTTTTGGGAGTTCTTGTCCTTGGTTTTTGGTATTGCTCTTATATTATCTTTGATGAATACTTTTCTGTATTTAAAAAAAAGAATTGAAGATAAGGAACTTTGTCTATGTGTCTCATTGGTGTGTAGGGGGTGGTTTCAATACTGTGTTCTTCCTTGTGGAGAAGTTATGAGGGTCGAGGATTAATGCTAGTATGAGTGTGTTTGACTGCTTTATTATTAGGGAATTGCAGGTTGAAGGATTTCCCCTCTCTCAAATGCTCAATATATTATTGCATATGTTCTATAAATCAAGGTGGTGGTGTCTTGGTTAGACAAGTTTTTGGTAACACTCAAGTGGAAGTATTTCTTTCAGATCTCATTCAAGAGGTTCTTTCACGCCTAGTGTCTGATCATTTCCCCATTATTTTGGAGTCAAGCAGAGTTCAATGGGGTCGAACACCTTTTTCATCTGAGAACATGTGGTTGCAACATCACTCTTTTTGGGAATTGTGAAGAGTTGGTAGGTTGAGTGCTCGATTTTAGGATGGGAAGGATATAGGTTTATGAAGAAGTTGAAATATGTGAAGGAAAAATTGAAAGTGTGGAATGTTTTTGGGGAAATTAGGGTTCAAAAGAGGAAAGCTCTTACGTAGTTCTAGGCCTTAGACAAGTTAGAGAGTGAGGGTGGGTTAGAGGAGCATATGATTGCCTGTAAGGTGACCTTGAAGAATGATTTAGATGAGGTTACTAAGAGAGAAGAGATTACTTTGTGACAAAAAAGTAGAATTAAATGGGCTAGGAGGGAGATATGAAAACTAGCTTTTGTTGTAAGGTAGTGAATGGGAGGAGGAAGAGGAGTTTTATCAAAGAGTTGGAGGTGGATGGAGGTAGAGTTGTTAGGGTTAATGGGGTGATTTCGGAGATGGTGACTAGGTTCTACAAAGAACTTTATATTGAGAATGTGTATTAGAGGCTATTTCTTGAAGGGTTAGATTGGTCTCCTTTAGATAGTACGAAGAGTGGGTGGTTAGAAAGACCTTTTGAGGAGGAAGAGGTGAGAGGCGCTATTTGGAAGATGGACAAGAAGAATTAGGGCCTGATGGGTTTGATATTTATCAAGCTTTTTGGTCTAGGATGAAAGATGATTTGACAGAGTTGGAAGAATTTTACCATGATGGTCAAATAACACTAGACTTTCAAGAGAAGATTGTTGGAGGAAGGTTCTTGGGAGTTACGAGAAAATGCTAACACCATGTGGGAGGAGATGGCCAAGAGTGTTGGAAAGGTAGCTAAAGCACTTTTAGGAGAATCAAAAGGTTTTGGACAAAGAGATAAGGAATCTTGGTGGTGGAATGAGACCGTTCAAGAGAAAATCAAATTTAAAAGAGAATGCTTTAAAGCTATCCATCTATGCAATAACTCAAAAAATTGGGAAAGGTATCGGAAGGCCAATAAGGAGACTAAAAAAGCAGTAAGTGAAGCACGATCTAAAGCGTTTGAAGAGTTTTACAAGGACTTAAGAACGAAAAAAGGGGAACAAAAGATTTACAAGATTGCGAAGACTAGAGAAAGGAAATCTAGAGATTTGGATCAAGTAAGATGTGTTAAGGATGAAGAAGGAAAAGTTCTGGTTACAGATAAAGATATTAAAAACAGATGGCAGGGTTACTTTCACAAGCTCTTAAATGACGGAACATGGTCGACTTGTGATATGGAAGATTTAACAACCTTGGAGAGAGAACAAAATTTGGCATATTATCGCAGGATTAAGGTTGATGAGGTCAAGGAAGCTCTCAGAAAAATGGATAATGGTAAAGTTGTTGGTCCTGATGGTATTCTTATTGAAGTTTGGAAGTGTTTAGGGGAAGAGGGTATTATCTGGCTAACTAAGCTCTTTAATGAGATTTTAAGGTCCAAGAAAATGTCTGAGGAATGGAGAAGCACTTTAGTGCCTATTTACAAAGACAAAGGAGACATCCAGAACTGCGCAAACTACCGAGGGATTAAGCTTATGAGTCACATTCTAAAATTATGGGAAAGAGTGATTGAACGTAAGTTAAGAATGGAGACGAATATTTCTCAAAATCAATTTGGATTCATGCCAGGACGGTCAACTATGGAAGCTATTTATCTTTTAAGAGGGGTGATGGAAAGGTATCGGAGTAAACAAAAAGACTTGCATATTGCATTTATTGACTTGGAAGAAGCTTATGATCGAGTACCAAGAGAGGTGCTATGGAAAGCCTTGGAACATAAAAGTGTATGGGTTGCGTATATTAGAGTTATAAAAGATATGTACGAGGGGGCTACAACTAGTGTGAGAACGTCTGGAGGGGAGACTAGAGACTTTCCTATTAAGATTGGCCTACATCAGGGATCATCTTTGAGCCCTTATTTGTTTGACCTGGTGTTAGATGTTCTGATGAAACACATCCAAGAAGAGATCCCTAAATGCATGCTTTTTGCAGATGATGTTGTTCTCATAGCAGAGTCAAGGGAAGAGATTAATTTTAAACTTGAGTTATGAAGAGCTACTTTGGAATCGAAGGGTTTTCGTCTGAGTAGGAGTAAGACCGAATATATGCATTGTAAGTTTAACAAGCGACAAGCTAGGAATGAGTTGGAGGTTAAAATTGGTGATCAGGTCGTATCACAAGTGTCAAAGTTTAGGTATCTGGGATCAGTTATACAAGATGATGGCGAAATTATTGGAGATGTGGAACATATGATACAAGCTGGGTGGCTGAAGTGGAGAATGACATCAGAGATTGTTTGTGATCGGAAAGTACCTGATAAGCTCAAAGGAAAGTTTTATCGTACTGCTATAAGACTAGCGATTTTATATGGGAGTGAATGTTGGGCGATGAAAGGACAACTAGAACATAAAATTGGAGTGGCGGAGATGAGGATGTTGGTTGGATGTGTGGCCATATAAGAAGAGATATGATCCGTAATGATCATATACGAGGTAGAGTTGGAGTGGCACCTGTTAAGATATAGTAGCTTAATTATAGGGATTGTTTAGTAGCTTAATTATAGGGATTGTTTAGTTGACTGTATAGCTTGATTGTAGGCTTGATTGTAGGGATTGTATAGCTTGATTGTAGGGATTATTTTTATGATTCCCATGTATATATATCCGTTGCCTATGAATGAAATATACAAGAGAAATTCTCTGAAATTACAGCACCTATTGGGGAAAAAATGGTTAAAAACCGTTTAAGGTGGTTTGGGCATATTCAAAGAAGACCGTTGGAAGCGCTTGTTATGAGAGTTGAGCAGATGGTTTGGAGCCCTATGACAAAAGGTTGAGGAAGACCAAAAAGGACACTTAGAGAAATTATTGAACGGAATCTTCTAGTAAATGAGATATCTAAAGAGTTGGTCATTGATAGAGCTTAATGGCGTCGTGTGATCCATGTAGCCGACCCCACCTAGTGGGATAAGGCTTTGTTGTTGGTCAAATAACACTAGTTGGAATTTTACCTTAATAATTCTTGTCCTAAAAAAGATAGGTCGACAATGGTGAGGGATTTTAGGTTTATTAGTTTGGTCACTGGTGTTTGTGAGATCATTGCTAAGGTTCTTTCAATGAGATTGGATGAGGTGCTTGGGGACACTATCTTTGAGAATCTTAGTGTTTTTATTGTTGGATGACAAATTTTAGATGCTAGTTTAGTCGCTAATGAGTTAGTTGAGGATCTTAAGCATAGGAAGCAATAGGGTGTGGTTTTCAAGTTGGTATTTGAAAAAGCTTGTGACGTGGTTAATTGGGGGTTCTTGGATAGGGTTTTGAACTAAAAGGGGTTTGGTGATAGGTGGAGGTTGTGGATTAGGGGGCTTCCTTTCTTTGGTGGCTTTCTCTATTATAGTGAAGAGGCAACCTAAAGATCGGTTGAAGGGGCAATGTGGGGTTAGGCAAGGATACCCTTTGTTCCCTTTCCCTTTTACTCTTGTGGTTGATGTTTTGTAGACCTGTCAAAACGGGCTCGGCCCTCCGGGCTAAACTTGTTTAGCCTGCATAAGAAGCGGGACAGCCCGCAAAGGATTGGGCCTAACTGGCCTAGCCTGAGGTAAACCCGTTAGCCCGGATATATATATGTAAACAAGAGAGAGAGAGAGAGAGAGAGAGAGAGGGGGGAGGGAGGGAGGGAGCGAGCGAGCGAGTGTGAGCACTGAAGGTGAAAACACTGAAGTTTGAAGCAGTGAAGGTGAAGTTTGGCCGGCGTCCCTTTGAGTTCGTCTTTCACCCTGAAGTAGTGAAGTTTAGCTGGCGTCCCTTTGACTCTCTGAGTTCGTCTTCTCTTCAGCCTGTATATATATTCATCATCGTTCCTCTGCCGCTCTGCATTTGTCTTCTTTGAAGTTCAAAAAGTCAAAAGGATAGAGTGAAAAATGAGTCTGTGACATTCCTTCCCTTCATTAGAATATGCGCAATAACAAGAGAAGGGTGAAATAATAACTCAATACAGGTAAAAAGGAATTGAAAAAAAAAAAGAAATAAAAAGAAAGAGTGAGATGATTATGTGTGGCCCAATGTGTCGGATGAAATTTGTGGAAGTTGCTTACTTGCTTACAAATTGAATCCAGTTGTACTCTATTAGGGAAAATTAAAAAAAAAATTGTGAGGGTTGGCGGGCCGGGTTGGTCATATTCTAGCTGGTTTAAAAACGGGCTACCCAAGCCCGGCCCCTTTTTTTTTTTTTTTTCAAAATCCTAGATGAGCCAGTGACTGGCCCATTTTGATAGGTCTAATGTTTTGTGCCATATGCTGAGTGGGGGTTTTGATAGAGTGGTAGTTCGAGGTTCGATAGTAGGGGTAAATGGCCTTGCAGTGTCTCATTTGCAATTAGTTGATAATCTTATTCTTCTTTTACTCAATGATAAGGAGAATTTCCAACATTTGTTATAACTCTAAAAGGTTTTTGAGTTGGTGATGTTTGGGCTTTGTTTCAATTTAGGAAATACTGGTCTAATTGGGATTGATGTTTGGGAGGGGTCTACATGTGAGTTAGTTGAGTTCGAAGGCTACGAGGTTTTGAATTGGTCTCTTATTACCTAGGTGTTTTTCTTGGTGGTAACCTTGTGCTTAGTCTTTTTGGGTTATGTGTGGTTTAGAGAATCTCTAAAAAACTAGAAAGTTGGAAAGGGGTTTATTTTTCATTAGGAGGAAGAATAATATTGGTCCAATCTTCTTTGTTTAGTATACCCTTGTACTTTATGCCATTGTTTAAGATTCCGATTGGGGTGGCTTGTAAAATTGAGAAGACTATGTAGGAATTTTTGTTCTCTATTGGAGGGAATAGTAAAAGACGTCACTTGGTGTGCTGTAGATCGAAGGAAGATGGGGTACTAGGTCTAAGCAATTTGGTGTCTAAAAACACTTCTCTTTTGGCTAAGTGGTTATGGTGTTTCTTCATGGAGCCTTATTCCGTGTGGCATAATGTGATCAAAAGATTAGGCATTCATCATCATGGTTGGATCAAACCTGGTGGTATCATTACGCATGCAAGCCACTAGAAGGCTGTTTCTCAAGTATATCATTCTTTAACTTTGATGTTGTCCTTATGCATTGGAGATTGGTCCCTTTTCGCTTTTGGGAGGATCTTTGAATTGACATGCCTCTTTTATGGAATAGTTCCCTTATCTTTATTTCATGTTGTTGCAAAAAGAAGAGAAAGGAAATCTGTTGTGTATTCCCATTCAGCCTGTAGAGTAAATATATACAAAAGTCTTAGCTCCTAAAAAAGAAACAATAATAAAATCTTAATCCTTTGATTCTTGGGATGATGCCATGATTTTTGGCATTGATTTCTAAAATAAAAAAGGTAAGATCTAGGCCTTATTTTAGGGAAACAATAAAGTAGAATATTTGAACTTAAAGACAAAATATTTCCTAAAATACATTTCAAATCTTTTCAAATTGTTTCCTAAAGTTGGCAGCTTTGTACATAGATTTCTCACACTCCTCCTGAAGTTGGTGAGTTCCTAGCTTGGAAATAATATTTTGAAAGCTGAGCAATTCAATCCTTTGGTTAGAATATTAGCAAGTTGGTCATGTGTAGAGACATAGGGTGTACAAATCAGTCCACTCCAATTTTTCTTTGATGAAATGTCTATCCACTTCAATATGCTTTGTGTGGTCATGTTGTACTGGATTATCGGCTATGTTGATGGTAGATTTGTTATCACAGTAGAGTCTCATAGGGCCATTAAAGTAAGAATCGAGAGAGATTGAGAGTAAAAGAAAGTATTTTCTCTTGTATATACAAATGAAATGATCCTAAAAAGGGAAATTAGAATATTTGCAATATCTATACAATAAAGAGCAACAACAACAACAACAATAACAATAACAATAAAGTCTTATCCCATTAGGTGGGGTTGGCTATATGAATCGCACGACATCATTGAGCTCTATCAATGATCAACTTTTTAGGTATCTCATTCACCTAAAGATCCCTTTTAATAACTTCTCTAAGTGTCATTCTTGGTTTTCTTGGGTATTTTTTTAGAGCACTCTATACTATTTGCTCAACTCTCCTTACGGGCACCTCCAACAGCCTTCTTTGAATATGTCCAAACTACTTTAAACGATTTTTTATCATTTTTTCCTCAATAGGTGTCACTCTAACTCTACTTCGTATACAATCGTTATGGATCATATCTCGTCTTGTATGACCACATATCTATCGCAACATTCTCATTTTCGCTAGCTCAATTTTGTTCTTATTGTCATTTCATCGCTTAACGTTCACTCTCATATAAAATTGTTGGTCTTATAGCAGTACGATAAAACTTCTTTTTGAGCTTATCAGGTACTTTTTGATCACTAACAACTGCTGATGCCATTCTCTACTTCGACCATCTAGCTTATATCCTATGTGCCATATTTTTAATAATTTTGTCATCATCTTGTATAACTGATCCTAGATACTTAAACTTTGACACTTGTGATATAACCTGATCTCCAATTTTAACCTCCAACTCGTTTCTAGCTTGTCGCTTGTTAAACTTATAATGCATATATTCTGTCTTATTCTTACTCAGGCGAAAATCCTTCGATTCCAAAGTACCTCTCCATAACTCGAGTTTAGAGTTAATCTCTCCCCTTAACTCCGCAATGAGAACAATATCATCTGCAAAAAGCATGCATTTGGGGATTTCTTCTTGGATGTGTTCCGTCAGAACGTCTAAAACTATGTTAAACAAATACGGGCTCAAAGATGATCCCTGATGTAGACCAATCTTAATAGGAAAGTTTTTTGTCTCCCCTTCAGACGTTTTCACACTAGTTGTAACTCACTCATACATATCTTTTATAGCTCTAATGTATGCAACCCGGATACATTTCTTTTCCATGGCTTTCTACAGCACCTTTCTTGGTACTCTATAATAAGCTTGTTGCAGATCAATTAAAGCTATATGCAAGTCTTTTCGTTTACTCCGATACATTTCCATCAACCTTCTTAGTAGATAAATAGCTTCCATAGTGGACTGCCCTGGTATGAATCCAAATTGATTTTCAGAAATATTCGTTTCAATTCTTAACCTATGTTCAGTCACTCTTTCCCATAATTTCATAGTATAGCTCATAAGCTTAATCCTTTGGTAGTTTGCGTAGTTCTGGATGTTCCATTTATTTTTGTATATAGGCACTAAAGTGATTCTTCTTTATTCTTCATTAAAGAGTTTAGTCAGCCAGATAGTACCCTCCTTCCCTCAACACTTCCAAACTTCAATAGGAATGCCATCAGGACCAACGGCTTTACCATTATTCATTTAAGAGCTTCCTTGACCTCGTCAACTTTAATTCTACGATAATATGCCAAATTTTGTTCGCTCTCTAGGATTGTTAAATCCTCCATATCAGTAGTTGACTTTGCTTCTTCATTAAAGAGCTTGTGAAAGTAATCCTACCATCTGTTTTTGATATCTCCATCGGTAACCAAAACTTTTCCTTCATCATCCTTAACATATCTTGATCCAAATCTCTAAATTTCCTTTCTCTATTCTTTGCAATCTTATAAATTGTTCGTTTCGAATTTCTTGTAAAACTCTTCAAACGCTTTAGATCGTGCTTCACTTACTGCTATTTTAGTCTCCTTATTAGTCTTTTGATATCTTTCTCAATTTTTCGTGTTATTGCCCAAATGTATACAACAACAACAACAACAACAACAACATAGCCTTATCCCACTAAGTGGGATTGCACAAATGTATACCTTTAAAGCAATTTCTTTTATATTTGATCTTCTCTTGAACGCTCTCATTCTACCACCAAGACTACTTATTTCTTTGTCCAAAACCTTTTGATTCTCCTAAAAGTATTTTGCCTACCTTTCTAACCTTCTTGGCCATCTCATCCCACATGATGTTAGCATTTTCTTTTTACTCCCAAGATCTTTCCTCCAATAGTTTCCGCTTGAAAGTCTTTTTTTTTCCGCCGTTAGCTGCCACCACTTGATCCTAGTGTTTATCGCATGTTAATACTTTTGTTTCTGACCCTTAATAAGCATGTCAAGGACCAAAACCCTATGTTGAGTTGCCACGGGTTCCATAGGAATAACTTTACAATTTTGATAAATTTTTTTTATTTGGATCCCTTGCCAAAAAGAAGTCAATCTGTGACCTTGAGGCTTCACTCTTATAAATGATTAAATGTTCCTCTTGCTTCTTGAAGCAGGTGTTGACAACCTTGAAATTATAAGCTATTGAGAAATCAAGTATAGACTGTCCTTCTTCATTAAGCTCTCCAAAACCAAAATCACCATGAACCATCTCATACTGTTCTGCTTCTTTTCTTACGTGGCCATTAAGGTCCCCCTGATGCAGATCTTCTCTTATAAAAGTATGCTTCTGACCAATCCCTCCAATTCTTCCCAAAACTTTTCCTTATGATGTGCATCCGTCCCTACTTGAAGTGCATAGGCACTTATGATATGCATAGTATCTCTAACAGCAATCGTTCTTAAGGATAGAGTTTTATCTTCAATCCTTTTTACTTCTACCACATTCGGCGTCCATTCCTTGTCAACCATAATGCTTATCCCATTCTTTGTCTTTACTTTTCCCGTGTACCAAAACTTAAAACCTGAACAGTCAAACTTCTTAGCCTTTTTTCCAACCCATTTAGTCTCTTGACGGCACAAGATTTTAATTTTCCTTCGCTTTATAGTGTCCACAATCTCTATGGACACAATAAAGAGCAACGACTATAAAATAAAATAGTAATAAAAGGCAATAAAACCAAATCACTCAATCTTAATATTATCGAGATTGTAGAGTGATTTGAGAATATTCTGACACTCTCCCTCAAGTTAGATCATAAATGTCAATCATATTCAACTTGCTAATAAGCTTCTCAAAAATTACTCGAGGAAGGCCTTTGGTGAAGATATCTGCTATTTGTTGATTTGTAGGAACATAGGTGAGACAGATTATCCCATCTTGAACTTTCTCTTTGATAAAGTGCCTATCAACCTCCACATGTTTTGTTCGATCATGTTGAATAGGATTTAGAGAGATATTGGTTGCAGCCTTGTTGTCACTAAAAAGCCTTATTGGTGGCCTATCTTCCATCTTTAACTCTTTCAAGAGTTTTTTTTTAGCCAAAGCCCTTTGCAAATCCCATGAGCAATAGCATGAAATTCGGCTTTAGCACTGCTCTGGGCAGCCACATTTTGTTTTTTTGCTCCTCCATGTAATGAGGTTGCCCCATACAAACGTACAATATCTAGCAGTTGACCTGCGATCTTTTTGGGAACCAACCTAATCGGCGTCAGTGAACACATCTATACCTTGTCTTTCGCCCTTTTTGAAAAACAGTCCTTTTCCAGAAGATCCTTTCAAGTATCGTAGGATTTTATACACAGCTTCTAAATGGACTTCTTTTGGAGAATGCATGTGTTGACTAACGAGACTAACTGCGAAGGCAATATCAAGTCTGCTATGAGAGAGGTAGATTAATTTCCCAACAAGGCTTTTGGAATCATTCTCTATCAACTGGTTCCTCGTTGTCTTCTCCTTTATTACCAGGTTCCACAGGAGTATCACTCGGTTTACAATCAAGCATTCCAGTTTCAGTTAAAAGATCGAGAACATATTTTCGTTGTGAGACACTAATGCCCCTTGTTGATCTTGCAACCTCCATACCGAGAAAATAACGTATTCCCCTGAGATCTTTTACTTCAAATTCTGTAGCAAGAGTCCCTTTTAGTCTTTCAATCTTGGTTGAATCATCCTCGGTGAGAACAATGTCGTCCACCTATACAATCAATATTAACTTTAGTCCTTTATCGTTTTGGCAGAAAAAAAGAGTATGATCTGATTGTCCCTGACTATACCCTTGTCTCCATAAGACTCTAAAAAATCCATTGAATAATGCTCTTAGTGACTGTTTGAGCCCATATAACATTTTTTTAGTTTGCAGACTCTCTTTTCTTCTCCTTATTTGCTGAAACCTGGTGGAATTTGCATAAAAACTTCCTTTAGCTTCCCATCTAGAAAGGCATTTTTTATGTTGAGCTGATGAAGAGGCCAATCTAAATTGACTGCCAATGACAAGAGGACCCGTACAGTGTTAAGCTTAGCTATCGATGCAAAGGTTTCTATGTAATCGATGCCATAGGTCTGTGCAAAGCCCTTAGCCACCAGGTGAGCTTTGTATCTTTCTATTGTCCCATTGGCCCTATATTTCACAGTGAATACCTATTTGCACCCAATTGCCTTTTTTCCTTTGGGTAATTCAATTAGGTCCCATGTGTTATTTTTCTCCAAGGCTCTCATCTCCGCCATCATGGCTTCTTTCCACTTAGGATGCCTCAAAGCCTCACTGATGTCTTTTGGGACTTCTGTTTTATCAAGGTTAGATGAAAAAGCATAGAAATTGGGTGAAAGAGAATGATATGAGACAAATTTGGAAATAGGATGAATAGTACATGACTTAGTTGGTTTTATTAAGGCTATGGGTATTAGAGGGGTTCAGGATTACCTTTGCTGGAGGTATGAGACTCATATGGGTCCATCACTGGGATTGACTCGTTTGGCTCTTTTGGTGCCTCAGAAGTGAGTTCCTTCGGCCTTCGTGAGTAGACAAGTATTACCTTGCCTTATTGTGATGGTTCTCCCCGTTCGTTCAGGTTTCCTTCTGTTGATGACATACTAGGCAAGGGAAGATCACATTCAAAAAAACTACCTTCACTAATATTACTCTCCCCCTGAAGAGAGGTTTTGGTGAAGTAGGGTTGTTTTTCGAAAAAAGTGACATCAAGACTAACAAAATTTTTTTGTTAAAGGGTCAAAACACTTATAACCTTTTTGTGATGGTGAATATTCGAGGAAGATACATTTGGTGGCACGAGGATCAAGTTTACTGTGTATATCGTGGTTATGAAAGTAAGCTGTGCAACCAAAGATTTTGAAAGGAAGATTAGATGAAAGACGTAAGGTAGGAGATGCCGTTTTGAGTTTATGAATAGGTGAGTCAAATGAGAGAATGTGACTAGGCATACCATTTATGAGATATGTAGATGTTAAGATGGCATCCCCCAAAAAGTTTTTGGTACGTTGTTAGTGAACATTATGGCACAGACAACTTCTAAGATGTGCCGGTTTTTCCTTTTTGCAATCCCATTTTGCTGCAGGGTGTAAGGACAAGAACTTTGATGAACAATGCCTTGTTGTTGGAGATAATCTCTTAGAGTGGAATTAAATATTCAATACTGTTGTCAGTTCTAATAATTTGAATTTGAGTTTGAAATTGAGTTTGGATCATTTTATGGAAATTGATAAAAATACTTCGAACATTGGTTTTATCTTTTAAAAAGTATACCCATATATTTTTTTTTGATAGAAAAAGAAATGTTACTACTGAGAAGAGAGAAATACAATAAGAAAAGGAAAAAATCATAGCAGTGGGAGGACAAGATATCCTCCTAGGAGAAGACTAAAAAGAGAAAAAATTGAAACCAAAAGGCACCTACAAGGCCCCTTAAAAAGATTAGTGTAACAAAGCCCCTCCAATCCTTATAAACATCAGATAGAGGCACCCTCTTAAACAACACATTGGCTGAAACCCTCAAAAAAGCCACATAACGAATACGATCCCATAGCAAGTGAGGGGGTAGACACTGATCATTAAAACTCCGGCGTTTCTTTTCATCCAAATGTACCACGCAATTGCGAACATAGCTGTTTTCCATAGAATTTTGTTCTTCTTCCTATAGCCAAAGCCAGTAAAATTAGTCGCAAGGAGTGTACGAAGATCTATTGGACAAACCCAATTCTCATCAAAGAGGCCAAATAACCTGTTCTACATGCCCCAAGCCACCTCACAATGCAGGAATAGATGATTGTTTGTATTTGAATGCCTCATGCACTTCACACAAACATTAGGGAATAAAACCTTAAGAGGCCGTCTAACTTGACACAGATTATTTGTATTAATTCTTAAATAATGAAGGAAACAAGTTTTAACAACTGTAAAAGATGGATGTCCAAGAGGGTAATGATGAAAAAAAATTCTTTCTTTATAGGATATGGCAAACTTTGAAATAAAAGTAGATGGTATCTTGCTCTCAGCTTTATTTAGAATTTTAAGGTAGTAGAGGTCATTCCATTCCCTAGCATGTCCAATCATCCTCCCCAAATCCTTGTCTTGAAATACACAATAATTTTTGTAAAAAACCACATTACAACCTAAATCTTGAGTGAGTTTTTGGATAGAGACAATGTTTGTGGCTAATTAGAACATGAAGGACATTTTTAGAATAACAGTTGGGCTGTTTTGGACATCACCATCTCCTGCCACAGTGGTCAAAGACTCATCAGCAGTGGCTATTTTCTTGTTGCTGGAACATGGGGAATAAGTTGAGAAAAATTTAGATGAATGAGTCATATGGTTAGTTGCTCTTGAATTCATGATCCAGGAGTTGGAAAAATTTATATCCGAGACATTTAATCCAATGAAAAATGGAACCTTACCTGAATATGCCATGGAGCAAATACCTGGGGCTCCTTCTTTTCTTCCTATTTTTTTGCTAAGAGACCCACATTTTCAATTTCGTCTGGGTTGAGGTTATTCTGCTTTGGTTGAGTTCTGGTAGCAAGTTCTCCAGATCCAGCCATGGTGGATGTTTAAATAGAGATATTGGTCAAATCAAAGAAAAAGGACAGATATTCCCTAGTAAACAAGTGTGGCAGTAGAATTCAAAAGCAATGGCATCGAAGGCCACAAGGAGTTTTATACGAATGGCTATGAAGGCCAGAGAAAGGAATGGCTATTGTGGAATTTTGATGAAAAGAAAATTCTTCTCTCTTATTCAGAATGAAACTAAAACCGATTATTTATACAAAACAAAAAACGATTATTTATACAAAACAATCTTGACTAAACTAGGAGGAAAAAAAAAAAGGTAGTTCGTAAACAAGGAATCCATACTAAATTAGGAAAGCAAATAAAATAACTTGATCTTATCTACTAGGAAATCCTAATCTATCCTAATCTATTTAATTAAAAATAATAATTTAAATATAAGGATTGACTCTGCTATTAAGTCCAGAGAAACAACAAAGATTCCCAGAAAAAAGCCTAAAGCTCTGATACCATGTTGCAAAAAGAAGAGAAAGGAAATCTGCTGTGTATTCCCATTCAAGCAGTAGAGTAAATATATACAAAAGTCTTAGCTCCTAAAAAGGAAACAAAAATAAAATCCTAATCCCTTGATTCTTGGGATGATCCCATGATTTTTGGGACTGATTCCTAAAATAAAAAAGGTAAGATCTAGGCCTGATTTTAGGGATACAATAAAGGCATAATATTTACATTTGAAGACAAAATATTTCCTAAAATACATTTCAAATCTTTTCAAGTTGTTTCCTAAAATTGGCAGCTATGTACATAGAGTTCTCACACGTCTTTCTTGCATAATGCCTCCATTATTTATTTTTTATGCTTTTAGGGGACCAATTATCCTGGAACTCATTTTTTTAAAAATCTAAATGATAGAATTGTGAATGATCTTTCACTGACGCTGGACACTTTGGCCCTATTTCATATCTCTTCTTTTCCTAATAGGAGACAATGTAAGTTGGATTCCTTAGGCTCATACACATGTGTTTCTTTTTTTAATTTTTGGATCTATAGCACACAGGCATCCTTGCCTTTTAAAAAGTTGTTTGGAAGGTGAAGGCTTTTGTTTGGGCAGCAGTACTCAATAGAATTAACACAAATGATTTGCGTTAGATTAGGTGGCTTACTAAGGTCTTATTCCTTAATGTTTGCATGATGTGTTATAGGAACTCAAGAGACAAACAAACATCTTTTCTTATGTTATGAAGTTCCTTGGGATATCTAGAATATGGGCTCTTTGAGTAGAGTTGTGTGTGCTTGGTTGATCTTGGAGGTCTTTTTTCCATCAATTTTAAGGGTTTTTGAAAGAGAAAGGAGAATATAATTTTGTGGAAAGTTGCATTGTTTGCAGCTATGAGGTGTCGTTGGAAGGAAATGAATGCTAGAGTATTTAAGCAACAATTCCTTCCCCTTCACTTGCTTTTGGATATGATTTGTTTTATTGCTTCTTTTTGGGTTTCAACTAATGGGTTTTTTCAAGGGGTGCCCCTTGCAGATTTCCGTAGGGATTTGATGACTTCGTTGAACTAGTCCTTTTATTGGGCTTCATGGATTGGTTTTATTTGAATTTTGGTTCTTCTATGAGGATCTTGAGTCTTGACCTTCTCTTTCTTTTGTTTTTCTTTTCCTTCGGTAATCCTCTCTCTTTAATAAATTCTTTCTTTTACTACCAAAAAAAAAGCTATAAAAAGGACATTCACATGGTCAACACTGTAACCATGCCCAAGCTAAGGGCATTACTCCTCCTGTTATGTGCTTTTGACATGTGCTCTGACAAACCATTTGCATAGTCATATATTATTGTGTTATAGCTACTCATTCTAGTGGATTTCTGCTATCTTTTAGGTAGCTGGTGAATGCCACTCAAGTCAAATTAGTGATGAAGTTGCTGCAAAGTATAGATTAGTGAGTGATTCTCATGACAAGGAGCTGTTTATCGAGTTTTGTACTCATATGATGTTGTACCAGAGGATTTCTCAAAGGTTTGGAGCTGAAATCAATATTCAAAAGAACCTTACAATAGCTGAATTTGTTTTAATATTTGAATCTCATGTTGCATTCCTATGTAAATTAAATGGTAGTTTATGTTTCTTTGCAGTGGTGGAGTGCCTCCTGGACTTTCAGTTGCTCAAGCCAATCGTCTTACAGGGAAACAACAGTTGCAGAGGGATGAACTTCTATTGAGAAAGGTAATTATGTAACTGGCTGAATAATGCTTTACAATGAAAATGTCATATAGATGATGTGGATGTTATTATCAGGCTGAAAACTAGACTTTGGAACATTTTAGAGTGATAGTATATGCTTGTGTTTGATGCTTGAGTGAAATCTAGGGCCCATGGTTAGTTTTATTGATAACTCAACATACCCTCCCATGTGAAAGCCACTAGGACTTGAAGCATAGGCTAAGCACAATCTCATCTGCTGAAATGTCAAATTAATTATGAAGAACTGGTGGGACCAGGGGGTTTCGGTGGGCAAGGATTGACACAAGTTGACTCTGCATATTCTGGATTTCAATATAATTAATATTTGACATGGATATTATGACTTACTCAAATGCTAATTCTATGATGTACTATGCATTGAGTATTTTAGCATCATGTCAAGGGAGAGAAAGAAACAGAGAAAAGCTTGGGTGATTGCTGCTGATTGTAGTGATTCTTTCAGAGGGTATCTGAGTGAGGTATGATCATGGGGGTGCATAGACTAGTTGTTGAAGCTAAAACGTCCAATATTTCGTTAGAGCAAGATGGAAGCTTCTTTCAGCTTACTGAGAGCGGAAGAGGCATTTTATTCAGAGTGATCTTGGGGAAGATGCTGCTTTTTGGCTTCTGTCATTAGTTCGTGATTTGGAGGATGGGCTTTGGAAGGGATGCATGCTGCAATAATAAAGGGAGAATGATAAAGTTTATCTTGTGTGATAGGTGAAAATCATAGAGGGGAGTTCCTTTCAGTCATAGACTTTTCAAGGAGGAAGGTTACTATCAAGATTCCTAAAGGCTTTGACAGTAAGGGATGGAATCAGTTTGGGAGATTCTTGGTGGCCTTGTTGCATTTTGATGATGGGAGTAGTTTGCAGAGGAAGATGCTAAATTTGGTAAGGAGGAAGGTTACTATCAAGATTCCTAAAGGCTTTGACAGTAAGGGATGGAATCAGTTTGGGAGATTCTTGGTGGCCTTGTTGCATTTTGATGATGGAAGTTAGTTTGCAGAGGAAGATGCTAAATTTGGTCCCTGTTAGGGAAGTGAGGAAGTCTCTTTCTTTTGCTGATGTTGTCAAGAGAAGTGGTCATGGTGGTAGAGGTTGTCGTGACATTGCTTTTGGCTTAGCTGATGTAGGAGAAAGGAGAATTAATGCTGGCGTGAATATTAGAGAATCTATCTTGGAAATTGATAGAAGAATTAATGAGGATAAGAATGTTTCACAGGTGGTTGTGGTTGCATATTTTAAAAAAAAAATCAAGAGTGAAAGTAGACGATGGGGGCTGCAAAAGAGTTTTTTGGGCCTTATTAAGACATAAGGGGGCTCAAAAGAGCTTGTTGGATTATTTAGTAAAAAGGCTCAATTCTTGTAATCAGTATTTTGAGAAGTCTAAGCAAGGTTAGAAGAAGGGTGGGCCAATCAGACTTGTGAAGAAGTTAAATGATAGACTTGTGGGCGATCTTACATTGATGTTGGACATTTTGGCTCCTTTTCGCATCTTCTTTCTTGATATTAGGTTGTGGAAATTGGATTCCTCGGGCTCTTACACTCGTGCTTCTTTTTATAATTTTTTGATCCGTAGCCTGCAAGAGCTGATGCCTTCTAAAAAGTTGTTTTGGAAAGTGAAGGTGCCTTCAAAGGTTAAGGCCTTTGTTTGGACAGTTGTTCTCAATAGAATTAATACTAATGATCTGCTTTAGATTAGGCGGCCTTCTAAAACTTTATCTCCTGATGTTTGTGTGATATGTTAGAGGAATTCGGAGACAAATTGTCGTTTGTTCTTGTATTGTCAAGTAGCTTGGGATATTTGGAATAGGTTATTTGGACTCTTTGAGGAGAGTTGGGTCTTCCCGGGCGACGTTGGTGTTTTTTTGGCCACTAATTTTTATGGTTTTGATTCCAGAAAGGAGAACAAGGTTCTTTGGAATGCAGCTATGTTTGCAACTGTGAGGTGTCTTTGGATGGAAAGAAATGCTAAAGTGTTTGAGCAACATTCTCTGCCCCCTCATCTGTCGTGGGATAGAATTTGCTATGTGGCTTCTCTTTGGGTTTCGACTAATGGGTTTTTTAAGGCTTTAGGAGGATATCTAGTCCTTCTTTTCCCTTTAGTTTTCATTATATCCTTTGTGTCCTTCTTTGTCTTCAATAATAATTCTTTTTTGATCCAAAAAAAAAAACGATATTGAGCTGCTTTGCTGCATTTTTTATTTAAATACCTTTTTGTTCTTTTGTGGCTCCTTTTTAAAGTTCCTTGAGAGGAAATTTTTTTCTTCCCTTTTTTATAGCTCTCTTCTTCCTTGATCAAATTTCAATTTCTTTCACCACAAAAAAAAAAAAAGAATACTGCAAGCTGTAATAGTTTTTGTCAACTTTATGGGTGCAGTTGGGTATTTTGAATGTCATCCAAGATATGGAGCTCGCCCCTGAGCTTGTTTATCCCTTATATATTGCAGCCTCTGTTGATTGGTATGCTTTAGCTCATTATCCACAAATTAGATTTGCAATTTCTTATTTGATTCACCTTACTGATATACATTTTTTGGGTGATTTTTTTGTGGATTATCATGTGATTATTGATTGACTGACTCAAGTGAAGAGTCTGTTATTAAGAGAGGCGAGGAGCTTTTAAAGAAGAAGGCCAGTGGTGCTAATTTAGATGATCGAAATCTGATCAACAGACTATTTTTATTGTTTAATGGTATGCTCCTTAAACTTATTTTGGTGATTTAGTAGTATAGCCATATGTTTCTATGAAAATTATAGATTGTAATATATGGGATTATTGTTTTATTAATCTTTACAGTTTGTGTATGTCCCTCTGCTTATATGACTATATATGTTAAAGTTTCACGTGACTAATTGATATGAATCTTCCTTCTATCAAAAAAAAAATTGATATGAATCTTCCTCTTTAACATAATGTTTTATCTCTTCTGTGTATTTGTAGCCTAGATGTAACTTTTTGTATACATATTTGTGTATTTGGGCTGTGACCCATTGATCCTTCTTCATGTGCTGCTATTTTAAATACAATTTCTCCGTCTTGTGTTATGGTGTGAGATCAAAACCAGAAATGTTTCTTTATAAAACTTGTACTGGAACCAATGAAACATTATTTAGTACTCGTGGGATTTCGTGTTTATGACCCTATTTTATGGGATTTCGTCATTTATTGTTTTTTGTTAGGATATTTCCTTATTTGTAAATATCTGTTTTTGATTTGATTTTGATTTATATTTATTTCCTAGGTTTGAGGAGAACTTTCCTCCCTATGATTGCTCTTATATATACCATAGGCCATAGCTTGTACAGAACAGATTAGTGTGAATAATATTTGGGGATTTCTCATTCTTCATGGTATCAAGATCCCTATATCACTTTTTTTTTTTTCCTCCTCACACTAATCTACCTTGCTGTGCTTTTGGAAACCCTAATCCCTCCTTTGTGGGTTCCACCTCTTGCATAGCCCTTGTTTTGACCCAATCACTCTTGGGTTCACCTCAGACCACCGTCACTGGCGCATCCCCATTGACCGGAGTCCCTCCAACCACCGCACATGCCACCATGTGCCACTTGCTTTTCTCCGCAGCATTCTTCACGCGTTGGCGTGTGATGCTGTCTGTCCAGTACCAGCCTGCCCAGAACTGGCCACTGGCTATCGTGGAGTCTTGCCCAGCCTTTATTATCTCTGGCTAGGCCCCTGATTGTGGTGTTTCTTCATTATTTGGTATTTTATAATACTTTTTCAGCTCTGCCTCCTCTATTTATGGTGTTCCTCCTTTTATTCTAGTGATGGCTGCCTTTAGCAATGTTGCCTCGGGATCTACAGCCCAAAAAGGTGTTTCTAAATGCCCTTCATCTAAAATCCAAAGACATTACAACTTGGACTGTTGATTCTGGTGCATATGATCATATGATGGGTAATACATCCTTGTTTGTTGAATGCAAACCATGTCACGGAAATTTTAAAGTAACAATTGCGGATGGTTCCCTTTCATCAGTCATTGGTATTGTTACAATGGTTATTTCTGATACTTTGACCCTCAACACTTTTACTTTTGCAAGACATGAAGTGTATTGCCAAGTTCTCATCTACTGAACGTATATTTTAGGACTAGGGTTTAGGGAGGATGTTTGGCAATGCTAGTGAAAGTGGTGGATTGTACTTGATCAAGGCAAAAACAACTTAGATGTATCATGTTGCTACTGATTATGGAGGTGTGAGTAATAACAATGTTAAGTTATGGCATTATTAACTTGGACACCCAAATTTCACCTGTTTATCAAAGATGTTCCCATCTATGTATTTAAATGGCAACCCCAAACTGTTTTAATGTGAAGTGTGTAAACTATCTAACCGTTGTAGTCCTTGTCCTCCACATGCTTATTGTTAAGATATAGTAGCTTGATTGTAGGCTTGATTGTATAGCTTGATTGTAGGCTTGATTGTATAGCTTGATTGTAGGCTTGATTGTAGGCTTGATTGTAGGCTTGATTGTATAGCTTGATTGTAGGCTTGATTGTAGGGATTCACATGTATATATATCTGTTGCCTATGAATGAAATGGTACAAGAGAAATTACTTACATCCAGAAATTACATGGTATCAGAGCTGTTGGCGTTCTCGGTACTGCTTATGTGTGCGTGAGAAGAGCCCAACCCTCTACGGTGGTTGTTGGTTCTCACCACCCCCCCAACAACGTTCAGACTTCCCCGGCCGGCGGACCCCGAGAGTCCGGAAGCCATCGGCGGCGCGTGTGACCTCCACGCGCCACTCGTTCTTTCTGCTAGCGGATCCACGCGCCGGCGCGTGAGGGCGCGTCCGACGTCGTCTTCCTCTCCGTTTTGTTTCGTCGGCATTTTCGTCCGTTTTCCGGCGACTTCCTGTCCTTTCCGGCGTCTTCCCTGCTGTTTGACCTTCTGGTTTGGTTTGGTTCTCTTTGGTTTACTGTTTTAGGCTGAATCCATTTATTTTTGGTTGTGTTTGTGTGCTGTGTACTTTTCCCACCTATGGCAGACAGTAAAACTACAGTTATGGCTGAGGTCGTCCCTGTGATGACGAAGATTACCGAACACAAACTCAATGGCTCCAACTATTTAGATTGGAGTAAAACCATTCGTGTATATTTGCGGAGCATTGAGAAGGATGATCATCTCATCTCTGATCCCCCTAGTGACGACACTCGAAAAGCGTGGTTGCGTGATGATGCGAGACTATTCTTGCAAATTCGGAACTCTATTGACATAGAGGTACTCGGTCTGATTAACCATTGTGAATTTGTGAAAGAATTAATGGAATATTTGGATTTTTTGTATTCTGGACGAGGAAACATATCTCGCATCTACGAGGTATGTAAGTCATTTTATCGAGGAGAGCAGCAAGACAAGTCTCTTACTGCTTATTTCATGGAATTTAAGAAAACCTATGAAGAACTAAATATGCTTCTCCCTTTTAGTTCTGATATTAAGGTTCAGCAAGCTCAAAGAGAGAAAATGGCAGTTATGAGTTTCCTGACAGGTCTGCGCTCAGATTTCGAAGCAGTCAAATCTCAAATTCTCTCAGCATCTGATATTTCTCCTTTGCAAGAAGTTTTTGCTAGAGTTCTTCGTACAGAAAACTCACAACCTTCCCAAATCACTACTCATAATAGCAGTGCTCTTGTTAGTCGTGGTGGATCTCGAAGTGGCTCACGGGGAGGATCGCACAATCGTAACAAAAATATAGAACATCGGAGTCAGGAGTCTGGTGAAGTTGAGTGCTATTACTGTCATGAGCTGGGGCATACAAAACGCACTTGTAAGAAACTTCTCAACAAGAATCAGACAGGACGATCTGCCCATGTTGCCTCATCTGCTGATAAGACTATTATGGTTTCTGCTGATGACTTTGCTAAGTTCACTCAATATCAAGAATCACTTAAAACTTCTACTCCCACTGCTGCCTTCGCTGATACAGGTAAATCCCCCACATGTCTCATCTCTTCATCGTCCAGCTGGGTTATAGATTCTGGTGCCTCAGACCATATGACAGGTAATCCTAGTCTTTTCTCTACTTTTGATACTCATGTCCATTCGTCTCATGTGACTATAGCTGATGGCTCTACACCCCGTGTCCTTGGTTCTGGCACCATTAACCTGACCCCATCTTTATCTCTACCTTCAGTACTGAGTTTACCTAATTTTTCATTTAATCTGATTTCTGTTAGTAAACTCACTCGTGCCCTAAATTGTAGTGTCTCATTCTTTCCTACTCATTGTATTTTTCAGGATCTTACGACGAAGCAGATTATTGGTAGCGGGCATGAGTCTGGTGGCCTCTACACTCTTGATACTAAGACACCAAGATCTTTGGCATGTTCTAGTTCGCTTTCTCCTTTTGATTTGCACTGTCGAATGGGTCATCCGTCTCTCCCAGTTCTCAAGCAGCTCTATCCCCAATTTCGACATTTATCATCTTTGCCTTGTGAGTCCTGTCAGTTTGCCAAACACCATCGTGTTCCCTTAGGGTCTCGAGTTAATAAACGGGCTACGTCCCCTTTTGAATTAGTTCATTCTGATGTTTGGGGTCCTTGTCCTATTGTGGCCAAGGCAGGTTTTAAGTATTTTGTTACCTTTGTTGATGATTACTCTCGTGTTACCTGGTTATATTTAATGAAAAGTCGCTCTGAAGTTTTTTCACATTTTTGTGCTTTCTATACTGAAATTAAAACACGATTTAAAATTTCTGTTCAAACCTTGAGGAGTGACAATGCTAAAGAGTATCTCTCTGAGCCGTTCCAGTCTTACATGATTCAACTTGGTATCTTGCATCAATCCTCGTGTGTTGACACACCCGCCCAAAATGGAGTTGCTGAACGTAAGAATCGACATTTACTTGAAGTTGCTCGAGCTCTTTTGTTTCAAATGCATGTTCCTAAACCTTTTTGGGCTGATGCTGTCTCCACAGCTTGTTTTTTGATTAACCGCATGCCATCTTCTGTTCTTGGGGGAGAGATTCCATATTCTGTTTTGTTCCCATCCACAGCTGTATTTCCTATTGAGCCTCGTATCTTTGGCAGCACTTGTTTTGTCAGGGACACTAGACCCCAGGTCACAAAGTTAGACCCTAAGTCTCTTAAATGTGTTTTCCTTGGTTATTCTCGTCTCCAAAAGGGATACAGGTGTTTCTCTCCTACTCTTCAGCGTTATCTTGTTTCTGTTGATGTTACCTTCCAAGAAGACATTCCGTTCTTTTCTACTTCTTCTTCTTCTCATGTTCCGAGGGACGATGATGATCTGCTCATCTACACTGTACCTTTTTCTCAGCCATCCACAAGTACTCCTACCCCTTCTCTGGCACCCACTCGGCCACCAATTGTTCATGTCTACACTCGACGTCCATTGCCTGCAGGTTCAGATTCATGCCCTCCACCTTCTGTTTCGTTGCCGGATCCTGATTTCGCTTCTCCGGACCTCCCTATTGCCCTTCGCAAAGGTAAACGTCTTTGTACTTATCCTATTGCCTCAGTTGTTTCTTATGATCATTTATCCTCTACCTCTTGCTCTTTTTTGGCCAACCTTGACTCTGTGTCCATTCCTAAGACTGTCCATGAAGCTTTGGCCCATCCTGGGTGGCGTGATGCTATGATGGAAGAGATAAATGCACTTGACTATAACAATACTTGGACATTAATGAATTTACCTGCTGGGAAGAAAGCTATTGGGTGCAAATGGGTGTTCACAATTAAAGTCAACCCTGATGGGTCTGTGGCTCGGTTGAAGGCTCGTCTTGTTGCGAAAGGATATGCTCAGACTTATGGTGCTGATTATTCCGATACTTTTTCTCCAGTTGCCAAACTTACCTCCGTTCGTTTGTTGATCTCCTTGGCTGCCACTCATAACTGGCCACTACACCAGTTGGATATTAAAAATGCTTTTCTTCATGGTACTCTCCAAGAAGAGGTCTATATGGAGCAACCCCCTGGGTTTGTTGCTCAGGGGGAGTATGGGAAAGTATGTCGACTTCAGAAATCGCTATATGGTCTGAAGCAGAGCCCTCGTGCATGGTTTGGCAAGTTTAGCCAAGTTGTTTTGAAATATGGAATGAAGAAAAGCAAATCTGATCACACGGTATTTTATAAGCAGTCTAAGGATGGTATCATTCTTCTTGTGGTATACGTTGATGATATTGTGATAACTGGGAGTGACAGTTCTGGTATCTTTGGCCTTAAAACTTTCTTGCAGTCACAGTTTCAGACAAAGGATTTGGGACCTTTGAAATATTTCTTAGGGGTTGAAGTTTTGAGAAATAAGAAGGGGGTCTTCTTGTCCCAAAGAAAGTATGTTCTTGACTTATTGACAGAAACAGGAAAGATAGGGGCTAAGCCATCAAGTACCCCTATGACTCCTAACATACAGCTTGCAAAGGATGACAGTGAGCCATTTCATGATCCTGAAAAGTATAGGAGACTTGTGGGAAAATTGAATTATTTGACTGTGACTCGCCCCGATATTGCATATTCTGTTAGTGTGGCCAGTCGCTTTATGTCCTCCCCGACTGTCAACCATTGGGCACTCCTAGAACAAATTCTTTGCTATTTAAAAGGAGCCCCAGGACGTGGATTATTTTATGGGTATCATGGACACACTAAGATTGAAGTTTATTCTGATGCAGATTATGCAGGGTGCAAAGATGATAGGAGATCTACTACTGGTTATTGTGTCTTTGTAGGAGGGAATCTAGTTTCATGGAAGAGCAAGAAGCAAAATATTGTTTCCCGATCTACTGCAGAATCAGAATACAGAGCTATGGCAAACTCAGTATGTGAAATTGTATGGATATACCAACTATTGAAAGAAGTTGGCTTCGAGACCCCATTACCAGTAACATTATGGTGTGACAACCAAGCTGCTCTTCACATTGCTTCTAATCCCGTGTTTCATGAACGAACTAAACATATTGAGATCGATTGTCACACCATTCGTGAAAAGATTGAAGATCATTTCATTACTCCAGGATATGTTAGAACTGAAGACCAGTTAGGAGATATTTTCACTAAGGCCTTAAATGGAGCTCGCATTAATTATATTTGTAACAAGCTGGGCATGATTAACATCTATGATCCAGCTTGAGGGGGAGTGTTAAGATATAGTAGCTTGATTGTAGGCTTGATTGTATAGCTTGATTGTAGGCTTGATTGTATAGCTTGATTGTAGGCTTGATTGTAGGCTTGATTGTAGGCTTGATTGTATAGCTTGATTGTAGGCTTGATTGTAGGGATTCACATGTATATATATCTGTTGCCTATGAATGAAATGGTACAAGAGAAATTACTTACATCCAGAAATTACACTTATAATCCATCTCATTCCTTTTCTATTATACATAATGATATATGGGGTCCTTCCCGTGTTCAAAACATATATGGGGCATGATACTTCATGATCTTTGTTGATGACCATACTCGCCTTGCATGGATTTTTCTTATGAAAGACAAATCTAAGACTGCTCAAATTTTCAAAAACTTTCATACCATGATTCAAAACCAATTTCATACCAACATTCAAATTCTTCGTACTAACAATGCTAAGGATTATTTTAACTCAATCCTTGGTACTTTCATTGTTGACATGGTATTTTTCATCAAAGCTCTTGTGTTTATACCCCTCAACAGAATGGGGATTACTGGGTGTAAAAATAGGCACCTTCTTGAAATTGCTCAATTATTGTTACACACAATGTATCTAAACATTTTGGGGGAGATGTTGTTCTAACGACAACTTGTCTTGCTAACAAAATGCCCTCCAGACCCTTGAAATTTGACACCCCATGTAATGCCCTTTTGAAACACTTTCCTCAAAATGGATTGATTGGTGACCTTCCTCTAGATGTGTTTGGATGTTCAACCTTTGTTCTTATCCTATCTCATTATTGAAGCAAACTTGATGCCGAATCTGGAAAATGTCTTTTTCTTGGGTATTCTCCTCACCAGAAGGGCTACTAGACTTATTCTCCTACTTCACAGAAATATTACACTACCATGGAAATTACTTTTCTTGAACATATACCTTACTACCTCAAAACTCATTCAGGGGGAGAAAACAAATAATCAAGGAGAATATTAGTTTTGGGTTGAGCCATTACCTATTTATGAAGTCCAACCTGCAGCTCTATTAATGAGCCTTTTCCTTCACATGAAGTGTGCTCTATGTACATAGCTGCCAATTTTAGGAAACAATTTGAAAAGATTTGAAATGTATTTTAGGAAATATTTTGTCTTTAAGTGTAAAATTCTACCTTTATTGTATCCCTAAAATCAGGCCTAAATCTAAACTTTTTTATTTTAGGAATCAATCCCAAAAATCATGGGATCATCCCAAGAATCAAGGGATTGGGATTTTATTTGTGTTTCCTTTTTAGGAGCTAAGACTTTTGTATATATTTAATCTACTGCTTGAATGGGAATATACAGCAGATTTCCTTTCTCTTCTTTTTGCAACATGAAGTCCTACCTGAGGTTCCCATTACTCATGTGGAAGGAGACAATAGAGACCTAAATTGTATTCCAGGTGTCCTAATCAAGTGGAACAGCAGAATGCAGCTCTTGAGCATTGCTAGTCTAACTCAAATCCAACTCCTAATGAGAACTTTCAAGGTAATTTTGATACTCAATCTTCAATTAAAGATGTGGACTCTTACATGGATCACCTCCTACCTATTGCCTGGATAAAGGGGGGAAGATCATGTACTCAACATCTTATTGCTCACAATATTTCGTATGAGAAGTTGTCTCCAAATTATATGTCTTTCATGGAAAATCTAGATAACACGGAGTTGCCAAAGAGCATAGAGGAAGCTCTTAAACATCGAAAGTGGAGGAATGCTGTAGAGGAGGAGTTGAATGCTCTAAAGAAAAATGGTACTTGGGTTCTTACCCAAAGACCGCTAGGAAAGCAAGTATGGGATGTAAATGGGTTTTTACAGTCAAATAGAAAGCTGATGGGAGCATCGATAGATACTTGGCAAGGCTTGTAGCAAAGGGGTTTAGACATATGAAATAGACTACCATGAGACTTTTGCTGCAGTTTCAAAACTTAACACTATTTGAGTTCCTCTATCCATTGCTGCAAACCTTGATTGGAAGTTGCATCAAATTGATGTTAAGAATGCATTCTTAAATGGAGATCTTGAAGAAGGTTATATGGAGATACCTCCCAGTTTGAGAAATTCTAGCAGTTCCCACCTTGTGTGCAAACTTTAAAACTCTTTATATGGGCTCAAATAGTCACCGAGAGCCTGGCTTGGCAGGTTCACAAAGGCTATAAGAAGGATGGGATATATACAATGCCAAACAGATTATACCTTGCTCATCAAGAAATCTCAAGGCGAAAAGATCACAATTCTTATTGTTTATATAGATGATATAATTGTCCAAGGAACCATAAGGAAGAAGTAACTCATTGGAAGAAATTTCTGAGTGAAGAATTTGAGATTAATGATCTTTGACTGTCAGAATACTCTCTTGGAATGGAAGTTGCTCGATCTCACAAGGGAATCTCAGTTTCTCAAAGGAAATACACTTTGGATCTTTTAAAGGAGACTGGCCTATTAGGATGTAAGCCTGTAGATACTCCAATGGACCCATTCAACAAAGCAGGGTCTAAAGAGAATTCTCCTAAAGGAAGGTATTAAAGGCTAGTTGTAAAACTAATATATCTCTCTCAGAGGTTAGATTTCAGTTTTGCAGTAACTGTGGCTAGTTAATTCATGAACAATCCTATCGAGCACCTTGAATTTGTGAACAGAATTTTAAGGTACCCAAAAATGACACTGGGAAAAAGTCTATTTTTCAAAAAGGGAACAAGCAGAAGTGTTGGAGTTTTCACTGATGTAGATTTTGTTGGATCCCTAACAAATAGGAGATCAACCTCTAGATATTGCACCTATGTGTGGGGCAACCTTGTCACTTGGAGAAGCTAGAAGTAGTTGGTGGTTTCTAAAAGGAGTGTTGAAGCAGAAATCCGTGCTATGGCCCACGGAGTCTGTGAAGGGGTGTGGCTAAAAAGAGTATTAGAAGAATTTCATCTTCCAATGACCACCTCGATGAAACTTTTATGTAATAATGAGGCAGCTATATAGATTGCGAAGAACCCGGTCCATCATAATAGAACCAACCATGTTGAGATTGATTATCATTTTATCAAAGAAATGTTGGAGCAAGGAGTCATAGACATTTTGCACACACCAGCGCTCCAACAAACTGTTGATATTCTAACAAAAGCTATCCCTAGAACTCAGTTTGTCAATCTCTTGTCCACGTTGGGTGCAAAGAACATTTACTCCCCAGCTTAGGGGGAGTGTGGGATTTCATGTTTTTGACCCTAATTGATGTGATTTCATCATTTATTGGTTTTTGTTAGGATCTTTCCTTATTGGTAAATATCTGTTTGTGATTTGATTTTGATTTGTATTTATTTCCTTGGTTTGAGGATTTTCTCCCTATGATTACTCTTGTAAGTTGTATATATACCCTAGGCCATAGCTTATACAGCACAGATTAGTGTGAATAATATTTGGGGATTCCTCATTCTTCACTTGTGATGTACTCATATTATGCCACTTCAGGTGCTGGACCCAGGAAATTTTGTCTATTATAAATGTTTGGTGTGACACTGGAATTTGGTAATTACCATGAAGAATGCCCATATACTTTTTAAGGCTTCCTTTCGTGCTACAATGTTTGGGTTATACGGTGATAGCTTGCTTAAATGGATTTGACCTTCTCATGTTCCCTTTCTTTTTGCTCTTCCATATGAAATCATAAACTGTGCATTCATGTTTCTGTTCCATTTCTTTTCTGTCCACATTTCAACATCTGTACATGTTTGACACTGAATTAGGTACTGCTGGAGTTGAAAGTACTGATTCAGAATCAAGAGTCAGTCCTGGGAGTCCTGCACTGAAAGCAAAATTGATGTCTATATTCTGCCGGTCTATTGCAGCAGCTAATAGTTTCCCATCCACCCTGCAGTGCATTTTTGGTTGCATCTACGGTACTAGACTTTCCTTTTACTCGGTGACTTTGACCTTTTATTTGATGATATTTTTATGGACCTAAATGGATCTTATGGATCATACTATTATGAATTTGATTGCTTAAGAATGTATGTCTGTTATGGGATTGAATTCGTTATGTTGCTACTCTGTGTTTCGGCCATGGGATGTTTAAGGGGTACCTTTTGTTGATGTTTATAGGGATTGGAGGGCCTTGTTGTATTAGCTCTATTTAGGGGCTTTTTTTTTTTTTGTGGGGGGGGGGGGGGAGAGAAAGGGGTTGTTTCGGCTTTCCTTTTCTTAGGAGGATCCCTTGTCCTCCCTTTTTCTTCTTGGCTTTCTCTTTCTTTTGTATCTCTCTCTCCTCAGTAATAATATTTCTTTTTCTATATAAAAAAAAAAAGAACGGATGTCTGTCAAGATAACTAATAGTTAAAGGCCAAGAAAGGGAAACTGTAGTTCTATATTTATTCTGCCCTCACACTGGCAAAATAGCAGGGAGACTTGTGCATGTGTTTTATATCTTTATCTATTATGTATTTAGTATTGTATGGATGGATGGAGTTTTTAATGTCATAGTGCTTATATGTGGGGATGTGTATTTTTTTGTTTTGGATTGAAAGGGAAAGTATTGAGAAAAAGGAGTATACACAGGAAATATGGGTCAGAAATCCTGTTTTCATATCCTTATTTCACTCCTAGAAGAGAACTTTTCCTTCTTGAAAAGCCCATCTGGGATTCTAAAGCTCCTTAAAATGTCAAGCCTTTTATTTGGAAAGTGGTCCTCAATAGTACTAACACAAATGACATGTTGCAGATTTGTAGACCAAACAAACCTCTATATCTTAATATTTGTATTATGTGCATATGAATAGTGCAGAAACGGGAAAGCCCTTATTCTTACATTGCTGAGTGGAAATAAATTTTTGGTGTATTTGGCTAGAGTTTTGGTGTTTTTGATGAGAGTTGGATGTGTTATGGATTTAGGCAGTTTCTCCTTATTTGGTTAAGAGGTTTTGGACAGACAAAGAAGGTTAAAATTGTGTGGCAATGAGCATTTATTTAGAAGTTATTTGGAAATATTTTGTTGGAGCGGAATGCTTGTGTTTATTTGTGTTATTACATGCATTATGTGCTAGGATAATGTTTTTGTCTCTCTCGGATATGCACAGGGATTGGCCAACTTTGCTGCATGTATTAGTGCCTATTTCATTTTATTTATCTTTTTTTTTTTTTTAAAGTTCTGGTCTTCTACCAAAGGACTATTCCATATCTTCATCACAGGTGGCAAGGATGGAATTCTTGGTCATGTGATAATCGCGGCTTTGACATTATGTTGATGACCATTTCTACTGAAAAGCTTAAGTTGTTAAATAAAAGTCCCTGAATATAATTAACAATTATACTCTTTAATAGGCAATGATACCACATCGAGGTTGAAGCAGCTGGGAATGGAATTTACTGTGTGGGTATTCAAGCATGTGAGTATTTTAATATTTGGCTTTCATTTTTTATTGAATTATTGTCTTAAATTTTCCCCTTAAATCAAACCTTTTCCCTCAGCAACAGTTTAAAAATGGTTCAGTTGAAATTCTACTTAATATTTGCAGAGCAGATGCTGGTTTTTTATGAGATGTACTTTGGGTTCTATATTTAGACTAGCCTTCATGGTATTTACCTTTTTTTTTTTTCCCCCCCTTTCCTGATAAAATTATTGAGTGAAAAGAAGCTCAAAAAGAAGGAGGATCTTGAATCATCCAAAAGAAAAACAGAGAGAAAATATCAACTCAAAAAAGTAACTTAAACCCTTTTCATTACAGACATAAGAATTCCTTTAAAATTCCCATGAGCTAGAATCTGCACAGAGCCTACAAAAACAACCCTATTGCTCTTAAGATGTGAAGGGAGAAATTGATGAGTAAAAATTGTGGCTTTTGTTCCATGCAAATGAACCAAACATTAGCCAAGATGTGACTGAAAAAAAGGAAAAAGAGAGGAAAAAACTCCAGTCAAAAGATCACATGATAACTGTAGTTTGAGAGAATAGAAGAAAATAATTTTTATTCTATGTGTACTTTGAATTACATAGAAGGAGATTTATAACCTTCCAAGTCTAACAAACTTCCTAAGAAAAATAAATCACTGTAACAGAATATACACTGTACCTTAATCCCTAAAAAATAGGAATTTTAAAAAAGAATTTAAATCTAATAACAAATTTTATCTACACTAATCGACACTCCCCCTCAAGTTGGATTGTAGATATCTAGTAATCCCAACTTATTTTATCTACACTAATCGACACTCCCCCCCAAGTTGGATTGTAGATATCTAGTAATCCCAACTTGCCAACTAGTGACTCAAAAGTAGGTTTGAACAATCCCTTAGTCAGAATATCAGCCACCTGCTCTGTAGTTGAGATGAATGGTATACAAATTTCTCCACCTTCGATTTTTTCTTTAATAAAATGTCTGCCTACCTCTACATGTTTGGTTTTATCATGCTGCACGGGATTATTTGCAATGCTAATCGCTGCCTTGTTGTCACAAAACAGCTTCATAGGACTTTCTTTAGGAAGTTTTAACTCATAACTCTTTGTAACCACAGTAGTTCACACACTCCATTAGCCGTTGCCCTGTACTCAGCCTCCACACTACTTTTAGCTACAACATTCTGTTTTTTGCTTCTCCACGTAACTAGATTACCCCACATATATGTACAGTAACCCGTTGTGGATCGCCTATCAGTAATAGATCCTGTCCAATCTGCATCTGTGTAAGCTTCAATTCCCCTATGGTCATTTTTCTTGAAAAATAGTCCTTTTCCAGGAGTTCCCTTAGGATATCGCAATATCCTATATGCTGCCTCAAGATGATTTCTTCTTGGTGAGTGCATAAATTGACTCACAAGACTTACTGCAAAAGCAATATCCGAACGAGTGTGAGACAAGTAAATTAATTTTCCTACAAGTCTTTGATACATTCTTGTATCAACCGAGTTTTCTAACTCACTTTTGCCAATTTTCACATTAGGATCAACTGGAGTATCCAGTGGTTTACAGCCTAACATTCCGGTATCTTTCAAAAGATCCATAATGTATTTCTGGTGACTTATTATGATTCCCTTCTTTGACCTTGCAACCTCCAGCATTTGAGACTTCCAAGGTCTTTGATTTCAAATTCTTTAGCTAAAATTTCCTTCAATCTGCTCATCTCCTCCATATCATCTCTTGTAGGATGGTGTCATCAACATATACTATCAACACAACTAACATGTCCTCCTTTGTTCTTTTAAAGAACAATGTATGATCAGCCTGCCCATGTTGATAGTCTTGTCGTTTTAAGGCCCCTGCAAACTTTTCAAACCAAGCCCTTGGTGATTGCTTAAGTCCATACAAGGACTTCTTCAGTTTGCATACTTGTGAACCAAACTTTTCCTCAAATCCTCCTAGAGGATCCATATAAACTTCTTCCTCCAAATTTCCATTAAGGAACGCATTCTTAACATCAAGTTGTTGAAGTGGCCAGTCAAGATTAACTGCAATGGAAATTAAAACTCTAACCATGTTTAATGTTGCCATCGGAGCAAATGTTTTCGTATAATCGACTCCATAGGTTTGAGTGAACCCTTTCGCAACCAATCTCGCCTTATATCTCTCATGAGATCCATCGGTGTGATATTTCATAGTAAAAACCCATTTGCTCCCTACGGTTCTCTTTACTTTTGGTAAATCAACGATCTCCCATGTTTTATTTTTTTCTAGAGCTTTCATCTCTTCTAAGATAGCCTCCTTCCATGCAGGAACCTGTAAAGCATCTTGTATATTTTTTGGAATCTCAACACTGATGAGTTTAGTAAGAAAACAAGAGAAAGAATTGGAAATATTCTTATGTGGGACAAAATTGGAAGTGGGATGTCGAGTAGTGCATGTCATTTCCCCTTTTCTATGAGCAATTGGTTTGAATAAATCAGAGTAGGAAGCTTCCTGATCATTCTGATTTTTAGAGGTATTAGGATCTGGCCAAGGGTCATATGATTGACAGTGCTGAATTTCTTGGGGTGGACGCTGCCTATGGTAAACCTACTCAAAGAATTTAAATGGTTTTTCTCTTTTACGGGAAATCCTGGTTCTGGTTCCACAGACTCTTTTTCAGTAAAAATAGGTTGATTTTCCTCATTTAAGTTTGTTTCTTGTTGAATAATTGAGTTTGGCTGCGGTTCACAGACCTGATTTTTCTTAGTAGAATTCATGTTTGAAAAATAGCTAGAATCTTTGTTCATAGTATCAGAAATCTTTGGAAATAAAAAATCTAGATCTGAAACTGAAATCACCGAATCTTCTTTGCTCTTAACAACTAGATCTGCATTTTGAATCTCCTCCTGAAGATGAGGCCAAAAAAAGGTGTTTTTAGAAAAAGAGACATCCATAGTGACAAAGTACTTTTTCAACTGAGGTACAAAGCATTTAAAACCTTTCTGTGAGGCAGAAAAACCAACAAAGATCTCTTTGTAAGCCCTAGTGTCAAGCTAGCTTTTGGTCTTGTCTGGATTATGTATAAAAACAGTACAGCCAAAGATTTTTAGGGGTAAATCAGAAATTAACTTTGAATTTGGGTTGAATTCTTGAAAGAGTTGTATGGGGGTTTTAAAATTCAAAATCCTAGAAGGCATTCGGTTTATCAAAAAAAAACTGCATGTAAAATAGCATCACCCTAGAATTTTTTTGGCATAGAATTTGTAAACAGTAAAGTTCTAGTAACCTCCAAAAAATGTTTATTTTTTTTTTCTGCAATGCCATTTTGTTGAGGTGTGTCAAAACAAGAGCTTTGCTGAACAATACCTTTTTTTGAAAAAAAAAAATCCCCCAATATCTTTGAAAAATATTCCTTGCCATTGTCACCTCTAAATATCCTTATTTTTTCATTGAATTGTGTTTTAATCATAAAGAAAAATTTTTGAAAGATGTTTGCGACTTCTGATTTTTCTCTCATTAAAAATATTCAACTTAGACAAGTATGATCGTCAACAAATGAAACAAGCTATTTTTTTTTGCACCTGTGGGAACCCGAGAAGGGCCCAGATGTCACTATAAATAAGTTGAAAAGGTTTTGAAGGTTTATATGGTCTTGGAGCTAAGAAAAGCGGTGATGTTTAGCCATAACACAATATTCACATTGAAATAAAGTAGGATCTTTATTAATAAATAACTTAGGAAACAAACGTTTGAGGTAGTGGAAACTTGGATGCCCTAACTTGTAATGCTATAACATGACATTTTGGCTATCATTTTTCGAAATAGAACCTAGGTTGGAACCAAAACTTGAACCAAACAAGAACTTTGGACTGGTTTACCTGGGTGATATCCTTCTTCAAAAAAATATAGGCCTCCACTTTCTCTAGCACTACCAATCATCTTCCCCAAGACCAAATCCTGAAATTCACAATGAGAGGGAAAGAAATTAGCTTTGCATTTCAATTCTCTTGTTATCTGACTAACAGATAACAAGTTACAAGAGAGTTTAGGAACATGGAGCACATTTTCAAGGATAAGGGATGGTGAAATTTTAATTGAACCAGAACTAGCAATAGCAGAAAAGGATCCATCAGCAATTTTTTTTTTCAGATTACCTGCTGCCAGACTATATGAGACAAAAAGATGAGAGTTGCTTGACATATGGTCAGTAGCTCCTGAGTCTATAATCCATGGACCATTCACAGAATTAGCAGAAAAGGTTGTGAGAAGAAGTTTACCTTGATGAGCTAAAGAACAGGAGGGAGAGTTATTTTGGGAGATATTCTGAGAGTTGAGTAATTTATATAGACGCTCTATTCGTTCCTTCATGGAAAGAGAATTGTCAGAAGAAAATGTTTTCTCCTGAGGCTGGTCACTAGTTGTATAGAAGGCCCTGTTGTTTGATTTTTTCTTAGAATTTGCTGGTTTTTCATGAAGCTTCCGGCAGTTCTCCTTGGTGTGCCACGGTTTCTTGCAATACTCACCAGAATTTTTTCTTGCTGTCTCCATCAGGACCTCAAGTGAGTAGTGCAGAATTTTCCGTCCCTGTGCTACTCGGTGCTGTCATCACCCATTTTCTTCCCTCCTCTTGACGTAATTCAGAAAATACCTCTCGGATGGATGGTATTGGTTTCCGTCCAAGAAGGTGTCCTTTAACTTCATCAAGACTATGATGAACAATTGCCAAAAACATGAAAACACGATCATTCTCTTCGTGCTTCCTAAAACGTGCCAAGTCATGTGGATTTTCCCATTCATCATTGTAACACAGATCTAATTCCTGCCATAATGTTAGCATCTCGTTATAGTAGGCTGTGATGTCCCGGTCTCCTTGTTTGGAGATCCACAATTTCTGTTTCAATTCGAAGACTTGGGAGGAATTTTCGACGTTGGAGTAAGTGTCATGGACTGCATCCCACATCTCCTTTGCATCCATGAACATATAGGGCCGGCGAATAGACTCCTCCATTGAATTGAGAAGCCATGCCATTATTAAGGAGTTCTTTGAGTGCCACCGTCAAAAATTTTGATCCTTCTTACTCGGTTGCACCTCTTTCCCCGTTAGAAAACCTAATTTACCCCTACCATCAATGGCAAGTTTAACTGACTAGGCCCACTCCAAAAAATTATTGCCATTTAGCTGAACAACAATAATTTGAAGAGAGGCGTGGGTTCCTATCTCGACGGTATTAGACTGACAAGCAGGACTAGAAGGATTGGAAGAGGAAGCAAGGGTGGTGGCAGGTAAAGGTGAGGTCATTTTGAAGTTAGGGTTCTCTCAGACTTGGATCAAATAATAAATTGGAGGTTTTGATACCATATAGTTTGAGAGAATAGAAGAAAAGAATTTTTATTCTATGTGTACTTTGAATTACATAGAAGGAGATTTATAACCTTCCAAGTCTAACAAACTTCCTAAGAAAAATAAATTACTGTAACAGAATATACACTACCTTAATCCCTAAAAAATAGGAATTTTAAAGAAGAATTTAAATCTGATAACAAATTTTATCTACACTAACCGACAATAACATAGCACCTTATTCTCCTTTTAACCATCAATACCTGAAAGCAGTGAAGAAAAGACTTCCAGCTATTGGTGGAGATATCTAATCCTATCCAAACAAACCTAACACGTTACTCTACTCCACAGAGCAGGATGAAATGGTCATTTGTTTCAGAACATCTATGACAATTAATAAAATTTTCAAGGGTCATTGCTGAAAGGAAAATTCTGCTTTCACAGACAACTTGTTGGTTAGTGTGAGAAAGAGAAGAGATGAAGAGAAGTGGAACAAATCAAAACCATGTCTTCTAGGCTGATTCATTTGTTTTATATGTTACAATTTCTTCCTCAATTCCTTCAATCTGTTTGAAGTTTGACCACTATCCTTTCCTATTTAAAGATCTTCTTCATCATCTCTATTTTTGTAATTTTAGATACTCAACTGTTATGTAATTATTTTTATAAAACATGTGAATTATTGGAAAATGAAGCACAGCTTCTCTCAATAAGTTCTTTCTTGGACCACAAGAAATTTCAAATCTGCTCTCATTCAACCCCTCTAACCACTGTAAAAAGACTGTCAAATTTCTATAATTTCAAGCAACTCTAGTGTTATGAAACAAAATGATATTTTGGTAGTTTATCTCCTCTTAGACTTAAAAGTACCTAGTCATTGCTAATATACTCATGTTGATATTTACTTATTTATAAAATAATATTTAGCAATCAAGTGAGTATGCAGAGTGAGAGAAAAGAATAGTTCTGGTGACACCTCTGTACTGCGCTTTATTTTTCTTTTATTATTCTTTTTAATGATTAGTACTCTTGGTGGTTACATGCTGTAGTATATGTTCTCTTAAGTTTTTCTGGTCAAGTTCTTGTTTCCACAGTTCTAATTTCTGTAAATGCAGGCAGAAAATGATCAGCTTAGGTTAATGGGACCTGTTATTCTGAATGGAATTCTGAAGTCCCTTGAGAGTTATTCAAGTTTAGATGCAGGTCTGTGTATGATGAAATTGTATTGCAAGTTATTTGAATGAGATTAGTTTCTTTCATATTTAATTTTAAATATTGACTCAGACTCTAGTGCCCGGGAGGTCAAAACTTATGCTTTTCAGGCTATTGGATTGCTTGCACACCGCATGCCTCACCTCTTCAGGTCCTTATCTCTTTACATGGTTATAATTTTGCCTCTTTTTAGTCATACTTTTTGTGCCTGTAGATGGTTTTTTCCTGTCTGAAAAGCTAAGGCTCCCTCTAATACGAAGACTTTAGTAGTACTCAATTGTAATTAATATAAACTATAATTGAAGTGGCCTGGTATTTTAGGAGCAAATTGTTTGGTACTTTTGGTGTGTTATGAGATTATAGGCTTAATTGTAGGATTGTAATTAATTATAACTAATTTTGTAATTATCTTCTTTCCTAGTATAGGATTTCTTTTGTATTTAAATACCTTCACAATAGTTGAATAACATACAAGAGTATTCTTTCAATCTTTCTGATTACATGGTATCAGAGCCTATCAAATTGATTCTGGGAGGGAATTTTTTTTCCTTTTTCAAAGTTCTAGGCATTGGGTGTGAGAGAGAGAAAGTCGCCGGAATCAGATCATCGTTGCCGGAGTGTCCCCAGTCGACACCGCCATCCCAAGGAGAAGCACCTACCACTGATCGGCTATCTGCCTAAAGCCGGTCACCGGATTCTGCGCGTGTAAGTCACATGCGCCGTCTGAAGATTTCTGCTATAGTACCACGTGCCGGCGCATGGTGGCGCGTAAGGGTGCGTCCATGACTGGAAAATTTTCCGGTTCCGTCAGAATGCTCGCGTTCATGTGGGCTTTCTGTTTCCATGCTTGGTTGGCCAATATTTGGTACAGTGCAAGGCTGTTTATGCGAAAGGTTTGAGTTTGTGTTCAGTTTTTGTTAACTCAAGTCCCTAAAATTAATCTTCATTTGTCTTTTGGGTTGTTGGTTAGAAATTATGGCTGAGAAGAAGGCTGCTGTGTTTGATGTGGTTCCAGTAGTTTGTCACTATTGTCACAAACCAGGTCATATTAAACGAGATTGTCGAAAGTTGCAATATAAGAAAGTTCAGTTTGATCATATTGCATTCACTACTAAAACCACTAGAAAGTTTGTTACAATATCTGTAGAGGAGTATGCCTGATTGACACAGCATTCATCTTAATCCAATTCCATTATTACCATTGCCGAGTCAGGTAAACCCAAAACATGTCTTGTTTCCTCATCAAAATGGGTCATTGATTCTAGTGTTACTAATCATATGACAGGTAACTCTACTCTTTTTTCTACCTTTCAGTCACAAAAATCTACCAATCCTGTTATTTTAGCTGATGGTTCAACAACTTATCCTGTTGGTTCTGGAACAATTAATCCTACATCATCACTTTCTTTGTCATCTGTTCTCAGTCTGCCTCAATTATCATTCAATTTGATTTTTGTCAGTAAAATTACTCATGATCTCAATTGTTGTGTCTCTTTTTTTCCTTGTTATTGTTTATTTTAGGATCTTTTGACGAAAAAAATTATTGGTAATGGATATGAATCTGGCGGTTTCTACATCCTTGATCCACACATACCAAAATCCATAGCTTGTGCCGGAGTTGTCACCCCTTTTGAAGCACTGTAGGGTGGGTCATCCTTCGCTTCCAGTGTTAAAGAAGCTTTGCCCTCAGTTTTCCACTATGTCTTCTTTCGATTGTCAGTTTTGTCAGTTTGCTAAACACCATCTTAGTTCTAATCCTAGAGCCAATAAACGAGCTACGTCTCCTTTCAAATTAGTACATTCTGATGTTTGGGGTCTGTGTCCAGTTGTTTCCAAAACTGGGTTTAGATATTTTGTTACTTTTGTTGATGACTATTCTCGAATGACATGGTTATATTTGATAAAAAATCGTTCTAAATTGTTTTTGCATTTTTCTACCTTTTGTGCTGAAATTCGAACTCAATTTGGTATGCTTGTACAAACTTTGAGGAGTGATAATGCTAAAGAATATTTATCAGAAAATTTCCAAAAGTATATGCTCCAAAAATGATATTCTTCATCAAACATCTTGTGTGGCCACACCATCTCAAAATGGTGTTTCTGAAGAAAAAATAGGCATCTTCTTGAAACTGCTAGAGCATCGTTATTTCAAATGGAGGTTCTCGAACATTTCTGGGCTGATGCTGTTTCCACAGCTTGTTTCTTGACTAATAGAATGCCGTCCTCAGTTTTATCTGGTGAGACTCCCTTTTCTGTTCTCTTTACTAATAAAGCGTTGTTTCCTATTGAACCTAAAATATTTGTTTGTACTTGCTTTATTAGAGATGTCTGTGCCCAAGTTACAAAACTTGATCCTAAATCTTTGAAATGTATCTTCGTGGGATATTCTCGTGTGCAAAAGGGATATAGGTGTTATTGTCCTAGTCTTAACAGGTATCTTGTGTCAGCTGATGTTACCTTTTGGGAGCATGACCCTTTCTCATCATCTACCTGTCCTATTCCTCTGGGGGAGGATGATCATTTGCTAATCTATACTGTTACCTCTTCTTCGGATCCTCCTCCGTCGGTTCCTGTAAGACCTCCCATAATACATACATATACTCGTCAGCCATAACCTTCTAATCCTGCTCCTGAGTCTGTTGTTGCACCTGTTCTGGATCCTCCTATTTCATGTCATGATGAACCAACTTCTTCGCCATCTCATCTGACTTCGAGTGATGATCTTCCTATTGCTCTTCGGAAAGGTAAACATATGTGTACATATCCTGTATCGTCTTTTGTTTCCTATAACCATTTGACATCTTCTTATTCCTTTATTGCATCTCTCGATTCTGTCTCTGTTCCTAAAACTGTTCATGAAGCATTAGTTCATTCTGGTTGGCGTAATGCTATGATTGAGGAGATGAATGGTTTGGATGATAATAGAACTTCGACCTTGGAAGATCTACTTGCAGGAAAACAGACTATTAGGTGTAAATGGGTGTTTTTAGTTAAAGTTAATCCTAATGGCTCTATTGCTAGATTGAAAGCCTGCCTTATTGCTAAAGAATATGCTCAGACATATGGAATGGACTACTTTGATACATTTTCTCCTATTGCTAAGCTTACTTCCGTGAGACTATTTATTTCGATGGCAGCCACTCAAAATTGGCCTCTGCATCAATTGGATATTAAAAATGCCTTTCTTCGTGGTGATCTTCAGGAGGAAGTATACATGGAGCAATAACCAGGTTTCGTTGCTTAGGGGGAGTATGGGAAAGTATGTTGCTTTCGTAAGTCTCTATATGGGCGGAAACAGAGCCCTCGTGCATGGTTTGGTAAGTTTAGTCAGGTTGTTGAGAATTTTGGCATGAATAAAAGTAAGTCTAATCACTCTGTTTTCTACAAATACTCTAATAGTGGCATCATTCTATTAGTTGTGTATGTGGATGATATTGTCATCACTGGTAGTGACTCTGCAGGGATTTCATCTCTTAAATCCTTCCTCCATACCAGTTTCATACCAAAGACTTGGGAATGCTACGATATTTCTTGGGTGTTAAAGTAACTAGGAGTAAGAAGGGAATCTTTTTGTCTTAAAGGAAATATGTACTTGACTTATTGTCTGAAATAGGGAATTTGGGAGCTAAACCATGCAATGCTCCAATGATTCTTGGTATACAACTTACTAAAGCTGGTGATTTATTTGAAGACCCTGAAAGATATAGGAGATTGGTGGGAAAGTTAAACTATCTTATTGGGACTCGTCCAGATATTGCCTACTCAGTTAGTGTGTTAAGTCAATATATGTCATCTCCAACTATCGATCACTAGAAGGTAGTGGAACAAATTTTGTGCTATTTAAAAAGGTCACCTGGGCGTGCGATCTTGTATGCCAATCATGGCCACACTAGGATTGAATGTTTTTCAGATGCTGATTGGGCAGGATCTGAGGAAGATCGAAGATCAACTTCATGATATTGTGTTTTTATTGGCGGTAATTTGGTCTCATGGAAGAGCAAGAAACAAAGTGTAGTTTTATGATCAAGTGCTGAGTCTGAATACAAGGCCATGGCTAAATTTGTATGTGAAATTATATGGATATATCAGCTTCTTAGAGAAGTGGGTTTTGAGGTTTCAATGCCAACTAAGTTGTGGTGTGACAACCAAGTTGTGCTTCACATTGCATCTAATCCAGTCTTTTATGAACGAACTAAACACATTGAGATTGGTTGTCACTTTGTTCACGAGAAGATTCAGCAAGGTTTGATTTCTACAGGCTATGTGAAAACTGGCGAACAATTAGGAGATATTTTCACAAAGGCTCTTAATGGAGTTAGGGTTTATTATCTTTGTAACAAGCTGGGCATGATTAACATCTATGCTCCAGCTTGAGAGGGAGTGTTACGAGATTATAAGCTTAATTGTAAAATTGTAATTGATTGTAATTAATTTTGTAATTATCTTCTTTCCTAATATAGGATTTCTTTTGTATTTAAATACCTTCACAATAGTTGAATAACATACAAGAGTATTCTTTCAATCTTCTGATTACATGGTGAAAGGTGGGTTTGTCCAGCTGACTTTGGTACTTTTCTAAGCATCAAGTTTCAGCTTTGTTGGGTGGGGGGTGGTTTGTTTCAGCTTTCTTTTTCTTAGGAGGATATCTTGTCCTCTTTCTCTCTTTTTATTTTTCTCTTTCTTTTGTATCTCTTTCTCCTCAATGATAATATTTCTTTTTCTATCTAAGAAGCTTTTCTAAGCATCAAGTTTACAGGCTTTGGGAGGGAAAAGGAGAATAAATTATTTGGCAATGTGTAGTTTTTGCCAGTTTATGGTAGATTTGGTTAGAAAGAAATGCTAGAGTTTGATCAACATTTTCTTTTGCCACATCTTCTTTGGGAGAGAATTACTTTTATGTCTTCTTAAAGGGTTTTTGCTAATGGAACTTAAGGGGTGTGTCACTTATGGATCTTCAAAGGGATTGGAGAGTTAGGGCCTAGGTTGTATTTGGTGTGTTTGATCTTTAGTTTTGGGAAACTCCTTGTCCTCTGTTACGTAATGATTTGTACTTTTCTTTCTCCTATTCAATAAAATCTATTTTTTATTGAAAAAAAGGTTGTGGCAATATGTGTAGTTCATGGGTTTTTTGTGGTTTATTTTGTTGGATAGTAATGCACACCTCTTCAAGGGCATATCTTCTCCTTTAACTGTGTTACGGAATAGAACAATGTTGTGCATTCTCCTATGGAGAAGTTACGGGGGTCTAGGATTAATGCAAGCATAAGAGGGTTGATCACTTTATTAGAGATTGTGGGTTAATGGATCTTCCTCTTTCAAATGTCCAATTGACTTGGTCTATTAATAAGGGTAGGGTAGTGTTGTCTTGGCCAGACATACTTTTGGTTACTCCAGAATTGGAGAATTTCTTTCCGGATCTTGTTCAAGGGGTGGTTTCATGTTGAGTATCTGACCATTTCCCATCATTTTAGAGTCTAGAAAGGTTAGGTGGGGTCCTACATCTTTTAGATTTGAGAGCATGTGATTGCAACATCATTCTTTTTTGACAGCTATGGAGAGTTGGTGGGTTGAGTGCTCGATTTCTGGGTGGGAAAAATGTAGGTTTATCAATAAGTTGAAATATGTGAAGGAAAAGTTGAAAGTTTGGAATTTGGAAGTATTTGGAGATATCAGGGTGCGAAAAAAGGAAGCTCTTAAGGAGCTAGAGGCTCTAGATAAGTTAGAGGGGGAGGGTGGCTTAGATGGGAGTCTAGTTGCTTGCAAGGAGACTCTTACAAATGATTTGGATGAGATTAGTAAGAGAGAAGAGATTAGTTGGCATCAAAAGAGTAGGGTTAAATGGGCTAGGGAGGGAGATGATAACACTAGATTTTTCCATGAGGTTCTTAATGGAAATAGGAGGAGGAGTTTTATTAAAGAGTTGGAGATCAACAGAGGAAGGGTTGTTAGCGACAATGGTGTGATTTTCGAGGAGGTGACTAGATTCTACAAAGACCTTTATACTTAGGATGTTCATAAGAGATTGTTTATTAAGGGGTTAGACTGGTCACCTATAGATAGTACATAGGGTAGGTGGTTAGAAAGAGCTTTTGAGGAAGAAGTGAAAGGTTTCATTTGGAAGATGGAAAAAGAAAAAGCGCATGGGCTTGATGGGTTTAATATGACTTTTTACCAAGCTTGTTGCCCTGTCGTTAAAGATAATTCGATAAAGGTATTTGAAGAATTTTATCATAATGGTATAACTACTAGTATGAATTCTACGTTCATTACTCCTTTTCCTATGAAAGATAGGTCGTTTAAGTTGAAGGATTTCTGGCCTATTAGTTTGGTCACTAGTGTTTATAAGATCATTGTCAAGGTGTTCTCTGTGAGATTGGTGAGGTGCTTAGGGATGCTATCTCCAAGAATCAAAGTGCTTTCAATGCAGAGCGACAAATTTTAGATGCTAGCCTGGTTGCTAATGAGTTAGTGGAGGATCTTAAACGTAGAAAGCAAAAAGGACTTGTTTTCAAGTTGGATTTTGAAAAAGCATGACATGGTTAATTGGGAGTTTGTAGATAGGTTTTGAGTTGGAAAGGGTTTGGAGATAGTTGGAGGCTTTGGATTGAGGGATGTCTCTCTTCAGTAGCTTTTTCTGTTATAATGTGAGGTTAGGCAAGGTGATCCATTGTCTCCTTTCCTCTTTACTCTTGTGGTTGATGTTGAGTTGTATGTTGAGTAAGGGTGCTGATAGAGGGTTAGTTTGTGGCTTGATGGTAGGGGTTAATGGGTTTGAAGTGCCTTATTTGTAGTTTGTTGATGATACCATCCTCTTCTTACCTGATGACAGGGAGAACTTTCAAAATGTGATTTTGCTTTTACAAGTTTTTGAGTTGGTGTTTGGGCTTCGCATCAACTTAGATAATAGTAGTTTGGTTGGGATTAACATTCAGGAGGGGTCTATTTGTGAGTGAGTTGAGTTAGCAAGTTGTGTGGTTTTGAGTTGGCCCTTTACTTAGCTAGGTGTTCCTTTAGGATGTAATCCTTTTGCGGAGTCTTTTTTGGATCTTGTGGTTCCAAGAATCTCTAGGAAGCTTGAAAGCCAGAAAGGGGCCCATTTTTCTTTAGGGGGAGAATAATGTTAATCCAAGCTTCTTTATCTAATATGTCTTTGTATTTTCTATCCTTGTTCAAGATTCTGGTTGGGGTAGTTCATATGATTAAGAAGATTATGCGAGATTTCCATGGTCTGATGGAGGGGAGAGTAAAAGGGATCATTTGGTTAGTTGGGAGGTGTGTTGTAGATCTAAAAAACATTAGGGGTTAGGTCTTGGCAATTTGGTGTCCAAAAACGCTTATCTTTTGGCTAAGTGGTTATGGCGTTTTCCTCCAGTGCTCAATTTCTTATAGCATAAGGTGATTAAAACCAAATTTGGTTCACATCGGAATGGTTGGGATGTAAACTCAGGGGGTGTTATGCATGCAAGTCCCTTAAAGGCTATCTCTCAGGTATATATTTCTTTCACTTCAATGTTGTCTTTATGCGTTGGAGATAGGTCCCGTTTTCACTTTTGGGAGGATTGTTGGATTTGACATATCCCTTTTATAGAAAGGTTCTCCCGTTTTTTATTCCTTGTCATTTTGCATAATGTTCCAATTGTTGCTTTCTCATGTTGTCAAGGGGGCCAATTTTCCTAGAACTTTAATTTTTCCAGGAATCTTAATGATAGACTTGTGGGCGACCTTGCTTTAATGATGGACATTTTGGCTCCATTCTGCATCTCCTCTTTACCTTATAGGAGATTGTGGATGTTGGATTTCTCGAAGTCTTAAACTTGTGCTTCATTTTATAATTTTCGATCCATAGCCCACAGTTTTCATTGCCTTTTAAAAAGTCTATTTGGAAGGTGAAGGTGCCTTTAAAGGTGATGGCCTTTGTTTGGACCGCGATACTCAATAGAATTAATACAATGATCTGCTTCAGATTAGACAGCCTACAAAGGCCTTATCCCCTGATGTTTGTGTGATGTATTGTAGGCATTCAGAGACTAATAAACATCTCTTCTTACATTGTGAGGTGGCCTAGGATATTTGGAACAAGTTATTTGGGTTCTTTGATGAAAGTAAGGCGTGTCTGGTTGATCTTGGTGCTTTCTTTGCCACTAATTTTATAGGTTTTGGAAAGGGAAAGGAAGATAAGGTTGTATAGAAGGCGGCTTTGTTTGCAACTGTGTCTTTGGATGGAAAGGAATGCTAGTGTTTAAGCAACAATTTCTTCCTCCTCATTTGCTTTGGGATAGGATTTGTTTTGTTGCTTCTCTTTGGGTTTCTGCTAATGGGTCTTTTGAGGGGGTCCTTCTTGTAGATGTCCATAGGGATTGGAGGCCTTTGTTATATTAGAGTTGTTTTTGGTTTTTTTCAGGTTGGATTTGTCTGAGCTTTGCTTTTTTCTTTTTTTTTAAGAGGACATCTTGTCCTCCTTTTTCCTCTTTTTTTTTCTTCTTCTTCTTCTTCCTTTCTATCTTCCCTTTGTAATCTTCTCTCTTCTTCAATAATATTTTCTTTTTCTAATAAAAAAAATTAATATGCTTTTTTAGGATTTCTGTTCTGTGTTCTGTTTGAGGCTTTTGTTGTACTTTTTCGTTTGAGGATGTCTTAACCTCCAGCTTGTTCCAATTTCTTGTCTTTCTTATAATATTTCTTCTCTATCAAAGAAAAAAAAATGAGCAAAAGAGAATAGATTTACGGAATTTTTAATGAGTGATGGGTTTGTCCAGCCTCTTGGAAACTTTTTTGGCCCATCTATTTTAAAGGCTTTCGATAAAGCCTTTTGGAAGCATGCCCTTGTCATTAAAGGGTTGTGGCTTCAGAGGAAGGATTATAAGGCCTTTTTGGAAGGATGCCCTCTTGATTACAAGGTTGCTTCCCTCTGGGTTTCTGCAAACAGGCACTCTTAGGGAGTGGCCCTTGCAGATATCCAAAGGGATTGGAAGGCCTTGTTCTTTGCTTGGTTTTGTGGGTTGGGTTTTTTGTTTAAGTTTTCTGTTTCTTGTAGGAGGATCTCTTGCCCTCCTTTTACCTTTGTATTTTCTTACTGTTTGTAATCCCTTCTTATCCTTATTAAATTCTCTTTTTCTATCCAAAATATATATATATATATATATAGGAGGTTTTTGGTGGAGATTTCATTCTTCACATCTTTTAAAGCTTGGAGTTAATTTTTTATTTAATCTCTATGGAATCTTTAGCACTTTTTTTAAAGGGGGTTTGTCTTTTGGATTTGCAGAGGGACTGGAGAGGTCTTTCAAACTATTATTTTCTTCTTCTATCTTTTGTTGTTTTAGGAGAATTTATCATCCCCGTTCTATGTACTTATCATTTTTTCCCTTTTACACTAATCTTTTTCAAAATTTGAAATGCATCCTTTAATTATTCTATGGTTTGCTCACTATGCTATAAGTTAAGTCTGCTGTGTTAAGTTATAACTAATTGAACAATTTTTTGTCCTTTTAGGGAAAAGATTGACATGGCTGTTCGTCTATTTCATGCACTGAAAGTTGAATCTCAGTCTCTTCGATTTGTTATACAAGAAGCAACTGTTTCTCTTGCTGCAGCATACAAAGTATGTACTTTTCTCTTCTGCAGTTGTGAATGTATTGTTAATTTATGCTCCTTGTGGAAAATATTTTTCTAAAGCTTTAATGTTTCCTGCATCTTTAGGGAAACTAGTTTTGTCAAGTACCATATCATTATGCAGTAGATATTCGTAGTTTTGTATGTGGTTGGTTCTGAGCAAAAGAGGGAGGGGTATTAGGCTTTGGCAATTTGGTGACTATAATTGGCAGTTAAATTGCTATAGCGTTACCTAGAGACTAATTATTTCTTTCTTTTTTTTTTCCCCTTTTCTTTTTCATTTCCCCCTCTTATATATATATTTTAATCTAATCTTTTGGTTTTAGGAGGCTGTCTTATCCCATTCTCTTATAATTCTTTTCCTTTCCAATAAAGCTTCTTCTATCCCACTAGGAGAGAAAGAAAAAAAAAAATCTTATGGCATCAGGTTAGTTGATTAGAATGGGTGGGTTGCCAACTTTACATTCACTCCAATTCATGCATGCCATGAAAACTTATCTCAGGGTATGTATCTTCCAGATCTTTGGTCTCTTTGCGGGTAGGCAAATGGCTCCATATTTACTGTAGGAAAGATCATCCCGAAAACACATTAGTTAAGTTGTTTCTTCATTTCATGTTCATCTTTGGATTGTAGAATCAGTATTCACTTGCTTCCTCTTTTTTATTCCTCCCAATATACTTTTGAGTTTCCTTGACAGAGTAAGATAACTTTCACCAATATTTTTTCAGTGTTAGCATTATTAATCCCTCTGTTTTGGGAATTCCAGACAAAGTGTATAACATTGCTCGTCATGCAATTGCTTTTACATCCCTACCCTGTAAGAGGACATAGATATTGGAGTCATCTAATGCATCAATTGAGTAGAAACGTCCTTGTTAATTATCATATTTGAATGTAAAATTGACACAAGGGATTCAATGGATAGGAACGCCCACATCTTTAGGGGAGACTTTATTTATTAGGTTGTTGTGGGACAGTAATGTGCGTGTGAATTTCCTTTGGTGTTCGGCTTATGGCCTCTTTGAATGGATGTCTCTTTCAGATTTACTGAGATTGAGCTGCTTTGTTGCATATTTGGTTCTTCTAGTTTTATGCGTTTAATTCTTTTCTAAGGTATGATATTTCTTCTCCTTCCTTGTACTCTCTGTCCTGACATAAAATTTAAAGGATTCAAGAGCTCTGATCAACTGGTCTACTTTTATATTAGGGGTGATGTACTCTTAATTTTGTTTTAGGAGGATTCCTTGCCCTCCTTCTTGTTTTAGTTTCTTCTAATCTTTCATTAAAATAAAACTAGTTAAATATAATTAAGTAAATAAGTAATTTTACAAAATAATTACTTATTAAGTGTACCTTTTTTATTTATTTTTTTTAAATTCCGATAACAAATGATGATTTTAAAGCACCATAGTTTTATTTAAAAATAAAAACTAAGAAGATAGTTTTCAAACTTTTAAACAACTACTTGCTAATTACAATTTTTATTTTTATTTGCTTAAAATATATAAAAATAGTACATAGTTTTAAAACTTCAGGAAACTACCCATTGCTGTGTACATTTTATACTTTAATTCAAGATAATTATGTTGAATACACCCAAGAGGTGAAGAGGCCAGAACTGCCAAAGGCAAATATAATGGTATAGAATCTAGATGTAAGAAGTCTTTTTTCTTTAAAGGAAGAAAATTTTAGCATCATATTTGTGATAATCTTTATTGGTCTATATCATAGATCCATAATGTTGCTTCCATGATTACTTTTTGCATAGGTAATCTGTGGTTGCTCATTGGTATGGCTTCTGTTGTGAATTGAAGTCTCTCTGCTTGTGTCTTGGTTTGGATTGCATGAAAGGGTCTTATCATGCCTGTTTTCCACTTATAAATTGAAGTTTTCAATTGTTCTATGAGCTATAATGTGTGATTGTTTGCTAAATTCATATTATGACTTTTAAATCTGAATCTTGTTTAGTTATATATATCAAGGAACCAACTACACAATGCTTAAGCTGTTACATGCAGACTGTAGAAATAATGTCATATAATACCCCTCTTAGATAATACGGATAAAGCATGAGCCCTTCATTACCTTATTTTGAAGGCAAGGATTGGAAACTTGATCACTTAGTGTGTGTTTGCATTTGGAGTTGGACAAAGTTCATTTTGGACGAACCTGACTTTGGTTGAAAGCAAGTCAAAGCTGCTTCTTGCAAACGAGGGTTTGAGGGGGGGGGGGGTGGAAGTGGTTTGAGAAGTGAGATGAACACCAAACCAAACAATTGCTTTTGTGCCCAAAATCATGTTTGCAAATCCAAATTGACTTTTAAGAAATCCAAACGTGAAATCAAAAACACCCATAATCAAAGAGGCTATGGTATTTTGTTTAGGAAGTAGGAACCATCCATCCAAAGGTCTAAACTCTTAGGTGGAGGCCCAATATTGTTTTGAAGAATGATTTAGTTCTATTACCTATGTAAGTGAAAGGACTTAAGAATTCCTCAAGATTATATGCTATTGCCGTGGTAGATTTTTTTACAATATTTCACTTTTTCATCATAATGTTCTATACTCAGAATGGGTGCTCTTTCTTCACTTGCTCTGATACTCTACTCCGTTCCCCTCCTCACTTGTTGATTTTTATTGGGTGTCTTGTGTATCAGGGAGCCCCATTATCAATGTCACAAGATTTGGAGAATCTTCTATTGAATAATTCTCAAGTGGTATGACTCTCAACTTGTTCAAACTTGTTTATGGCCTAGTTGTATTTCTAACCTTTAGGCTCTCTACTAAATTTCCTTCTTTTATTAAAAAGGAATGCAAGAACCGACTATAATGTGAAAATTTTCATGACCTTTGTTCCCAAACATGATGAAGTTGTTATAGTCATATTTTCCTCTTTTTTTCTTTTTTTTTTTTGTTGGGGGGGGGGGGAGGAAGGAAAAAGGGTTTGGCAGTGTGCTTTATATGTATGGTGTCTTTTGTTGGAACATGGAACTAAATGCTCAGATTTTTTTGGAGGAAGTCCTGAGTCGTAATAGTTAGCTTGCTTTGGGATACGTTCATTTTTGTAGCCTCTCCTTGGCTCTCTTGAGATGGGTTCTTTCAGTGATTCACTTTGTTGTCCATGCAGAGGGATCAGAAAGCTCTTATGTACTAATGTGATGCAGAGATTGATGAAGAATGGAGAAAAGAAAGGAGGGAGCAATAGGGAGAATAGAAAGGAAAGGAAGGAGAAGGGGGGAGGGAGGGAGAAAGAACACACTGATGAAGAATTTGGAGAACCCAGTAGTATTATTCCACTAAATGATAATATTTACAGTATCCTGTCACCTCTATATATACACAGAGAAGGAGACATCAGAGGGAGAAAATTCCTCCTTGAATCTCGGCCATAAATGCTAATGAATACAGAAAAAAGTTCCTAGAGTATTCACACATAAATGATACCTTAACTACAGAAGTTAACTAAGTCATAAATCGGGAATCAATCACAATTAATCAGATTTCCACTGATTTTTACATCTGATTTTGAAGTACCACTCCAAGGTCCAAGCTGCTTCCACTATATAGAGGATCCCTTTATATAGGGAGCCAAGATACAAAAATAGAAAAAGAAATAAATACATAAACAAGTCTCAAGGTGAAAATAATATACTAATAGCCCCTAGGTGCAATAGTTAAGCTAATAGTTCCTAGGTGCATTGATTAAGATAGAATTCCAAAATAAACTAAATACTCTAAAATTTCCTAGGTTAATACTTCCTAGAATATTTAATAATTTAATTATCAATTTTGTTGACCATATTATTCCAAATACCTTTTCCCAATTCTTCATCATAATGTTTTATTTTTTGCCTTGTTTTAATCTTGTTTTTTTCTCCTTCCTCTAGGAGGATGAGGTATCCACCTTTTTCCTTGCATTTCTTATTTTCTTCTTACACTATGAGGGAGAAAAATTAAATGATCTTGGTTTTAACTGTACCTTTGATGCTGGTTATGACAGGAAGAAAGTGAAGTGCGATATTGTGCTATTAGATGGGCAACGTCATTGTATGATTTCCAACATTGTCCAAGTCGTTTTATATGCATGCTTGGAGCGGCAGATACCAAATTGGATATTAGGTATGCAATTGGTTTTTTGAAAAGTAACTAAGTATCAGCTGGCATGCTGTGATTAATTCAAATTAATTAATTGTTATTTACATGCTATGCCACCTGTAAAAGCTTGTTCTTTAAGAACAAAAAGGACGATGAGACATGATTCTCAGCATGCTGACAATGAACAAGGAACCAAAGAGATAGAAATCTGACCAATAAAATATGGCTTTCCAATCTCTTTGTAAGTTTGATGAGGAAATCCATTTGGAATTCCCATGAGCTGAACTCCGAAGTGAACTATCTTTCCTTTTATTCAATCAAGTTGATGATTGCTTCAATCATATATCTTCTTTTGAAGGAGAGAAATTAGTGGGTGCCTTGGTGGGCTCTTCTGTTGACCAGATATAGGGGTTTTGAAAGGAGAAAGGAGAATACAGCATTGTGGCAATGCTCAGTGCTTGCAGCTTTATTTGGATAGGAAGGAATGCTAGTGTTTAAATAGCAATTCCTTTCACCAAACCTTCTTTTGGGTAGGATTTATGGTTTCACTGTGGATGTATGCAAGTGGTCTTTCAAAGGGGTGTCTCTTATGGATATCCAAAGAGATTGAAAAGCTCTATAGGGTTTGGGTTTTCTTTGTTTTTGAGTCTTGGGAGCAGTTCTGGCCCTTTGAGGTCTAGAATTTTCTTGTCCTTTCTTCTCTCATTAATAAAATCTTTTTCTATCAAAAAAGATATTCATATTCATTATATTTTGCAGCAGGCTCCTGTTTCCTATTTTTACACGACTCAAGTCTCTATTGTCATATGTCATGCTATCTCTGAGGCTAGTACATGACGCCATAATATTCACATTAAGGCATTTGTATCGTGCATATAGCATTCTTATCATAGTTTATATGGACTGCATTCTAAATAGTAGTATTGCATATTGGTGATAAATCCCCAAAGTTCAGAGCAAGTTATTTAAGACAAATGCAGATGTATTGCTGTTACTGCATCCCATCTTCATTCTTTTATCACTCATTCTGGAGAGCATTATATATTAATCATGGTGTGAATTTTGTTTTCCTTAAATACATGGAGGAAAAGAAATTTACATCATGATTGTGCAGTTGAGTTATAAAACTATGATAGCACTATTGCAGAAGAAAGAATAAAGACACCAACAATAAGGGGCTGAGAGTTTACAAGGTGTGAGGGTAGTTAAGTAATTTCCGTTATAAGCCTTGTAACTACCTGTTGTTCAGATTATATATATTGTGGAGAGGTTCTGGTTTAAAGGGGGAAGTCTAGACAGTCCTTGGGGAGAGTTACTAGCCTCTCAAAAGCTAGTAGGGCCAGTAATTCTGTTTATAGTGGGGTTCTTGGGTTCTGTTTATAGGGGATTGGAGTTCTTTGTTGTACTAGCCCTGTTTTGGGCTTCTTGGGTTGGTTTTGGTTCTGTTTTGTTCTTCTAGGAGGATATCTAGTCCTCCTTTTCCCTTTTGTTTCCACTTTTCCTTGTATCATTTGTTCTATCTTAATAGTATTTCTTTTTCGATAAAAAAGAAAGAGCATTTTTCATCATTCTTTGTTCTGGTTTCCATCAAATTGGTATCAGAGCCTTGGGTGGGTTGAGCAAGGGTGAACACTTGTGGAGATGGGAGAGTTGAGGTTCATGAAAAAGACATGGCAGCAATAAAAGGGGATGTGGGTATCTTAAAAGCAGAGATGTATGTAGTTAAAGAAGCCTTGCAAGATATTCAGGAGGCCTTGGGCATTCTAACAAAAAAGGGAGGAGCGATTGAAGACCCACAAGCAGAAAACAATGTTACCGTCGAAGAGATTTAGGGGCAGAATTCGCATATGGAGGAAAAAGAACCCACACGTATTAGGAAACTTGAAATTCCCTTGTTTTTCAAGGGATGACCCATTCGGGTGTGAGTAGATCTTCAAAGTGGAACGCTATTTCCAAATTAACAATATACAAGATACAAAAAAGTTGGAAGCCGTTTCGGTTTGTTTGGAGGTCAAGCACTGTTAAGACAGGAGGATAGTCAACTTGTGCTCTTACGTAGTTGTATTTGTGCGTGTAATAGTGGTTGAGTGACAAGTGTTGTACACGTGTCTATTAAGTGTTTCGTTTTTGTCTGTTCTGTTTGTCGTCGTTTTCTGTTTATGTTTCCTTCGTTTTGGGTGTTGCAGTTGGTTGGGTTTGTTGTGTTCAGTAAGACCGTTATCGGTCTATATATAGTTATGTTTGGTGTGTCTAAAGACGAACACTATGTTTGGTGTGTCTAAAGACGAACACTATAGTAATCAATTCACAAGTGTTTTCTTAATCTTTTCGCACCTTTCTGTCTGTTTCTTGATTTGGTATCAGAGCCAAGAAGGGCTCTAACCATGGAACCAAGAACCTTCGCTGCGTCAACTACCTCTGAACAAGTTATTTTATTTTGTTTTTTAATAGAAGAAGAAATATTACTACTGAAGAGATGCAAACAAAAGAGTAGAACACAAAGTGAAAAGTAGGACAAGAGATCCTCCTAAGAAAAACAAAACAAACAAAACCCACCCGTAAAGCCCCCAAACAGGGCTAATACAACAAGGTCCTCCCATCCCTATAAACATTTGCAAAAGTCACCCCTTTAAACAACCCATTGGCTGAAACCCAAAGAGTAGCAACATAGCGAATTCTATCCCACAACAAATGAGGAGGCAGATATTAATGTTCAAAAACTCACATCCAAATACGCCATGTAATTGCAAACATAGCGGCTTTCCACAAGATCTTGTTCTCCTTCCTAGTACCAAAACCGATAAAGCTAGTCACAAAGAAAGAACCAAGGTCAACAGGGAACACCCTGCTCTCATCAAAGAGACCAAAAAATTTGTTCCAAATATCAAAAAGACCAAAAAATTTGTTCCAAATATCCCAGGCCGTCTCACAATGTAAAAACAAATGGCTATTTGTCTCTAAATTTCTCAAACACATCATGCAAACATTAGGAGATAAAGCCTTAGAAGGCTGCCTCCGAACAAGTTAGTAGCAGAGCTTCAGAGAATTCCACGATGTTGGTGAGCAATCAGAATAAGGTGACGCCTCTCATCACCACTTTGAACCAGATGTGCTCTGTGAAACTCAAAAGAAACAACTACCTCCTCTGGCCGTCAATGGTCTTGTCAGTTATCAGGGAAATAAGCTAGATGGGTTCATTTTTTGGACAAAGCAGTGCCCAGAAATGTTTCTTCACGAAGGTGATGAGCAAAAGCTAAACCCAGGAACTCAGCTGAGCTATGGATGGCAGTTAAAGAACTTGCAAGAGCCAATACCAAGTCGCGGGTTACCATGTATAAAAGTGAACTTCAGAGGCTACAGAAGGGCACTCTCAAGATGGAGGAGTACCTTAACACGATGAAAACCATTTTTGACAATTTGTACATGGCTGGAAGTCCTATATCTATAGAAGATTTGATCACCCCGGCCCTTTCAGGGATAGATGGGGAATACAATCCTATAGTGGTCCAATTATTTGACAAAATCGACCTCTCATGGACAGAACTTCAGGAAACTCTCTTGACATTTGAAAACAGGTTGGAATTATTGAATAATGTTTCCTATCTCAATCTTAATCAACCAAAGGTGAACTTTGTTCCAAGTAAACTAGGAAACAAAGGGAATGGTTCCACTAAAAATAAAGGCTAGCGTGGAAGAGGCAACAGAGGAAGAGGAGGAAGATTTGGAAGAGGCAATAGTTATAGGCCTACATGGCAAGTCTGCTCCAAAGTTGGCCATACTGCCCTAAACTGCTATTTTAGGTTTGACCAAGGTTACATGGGATCATTAGGTGAAACTAGCAAGGGAAGTCAGAGTTCTAATCCCGATTCAGCCTACCTCATTTCACCTAATAATGCTGACCAGGATTGGTTCTTTGAGTGCCTCACATCATGTCACCAATGACCGTACCAAGATTGATCAAGAAATCAATTCTCTTGGTATGAAAAAATTGGTGGTAGGGAATGGAGAAGAGTTACCTGTTAACAAAGTATGTAATGCCTCTATTTGTTGTGAAAAAGGAAGAAATCATCTAAAGCTTAATCAAACCTTGGTTGTGCCTAAAATCTCTAGAAATCTAGTCAATATCTCTAAGTTTACTGCTTACAATGGTGTTGTTGAGTTTGACTCTTACGGCTATAATGTGAAGGACAAGCTAACGGGGCAAGTTGTAGCTCAAGGAATGTAGAAAGGAGGACTATATGAGCTCTGTTAGACACGACCAAGATGTTACAGTGTGGAGAAGAAGGAAGAATCAATAAAGATGAAGTGGCACAAGAAATTAGGACACCCTTCAAAGGAAGTTGTGTCAAGTCTTGAAAAAATGTAACATTTCCTTTGGTATTAATGAAAGAATGATGTTTTGTGAAGTGTGTCAGATTGAATTTGCCTTTTAAGCAATCTTTGCCCCATGCCTCTCATCTTCTAGATCTTATACATACTGACCTATAGGGACTAGCCCCCATTCAGTCAATTTCAGGCCATTAATATTATATTTCGTTTTTTAGATGATCTCACCGAATTTCTTTGGATTTATCCTTTACGAAATAAAGGGGAAGCCCTTCATATATTCGTTCAATTCAAGACTATGGTGGAGAGACAAGTTGAAAGAAAAATTAAAACCCTCCAAAGTGATTAGGTAGGGAAGTCTAGATCTTTCACTGATCTAGTGCATAAGGAAGGTATCATATTTAGACATTTGTGTCCTCTTCAAAATGGAAGGGTTGAGAGGAAACATAGGCAGGTTTGACTCTACTAGCACAAGCCAACATGCCTCTACGGTATTGGGTGGAGGCTTTTCAAATAGTAGCCTATCTTATAAATAGGCTGCCAACTACTTTCCAAATCAATCGACTTCCCAAATTTTCTTTGATGAAATATCTATCCACTTCAGTATGCTTTGTGTGGTCATGTTGTACTTGATTATGGCCTATGTTAATGGCAGATTTGTTGTCACAGTAGTCTCGTAGGGCCATCCTATTTTATCTTTAGGTCTTCAAGAATAATCTTTAACCAGAGTAGTTCACATATACCTTAAGCCATTGCTCTAAATTTAACTTCTGCTGTTGAAACTTTTCCGTATCACAAGGTGGGACCAAGGATGGTACAATACCTTGATGTTGATCTTCTATCAACAATTGATCTAACATAGGTAGTTACATGGTATGCTTTAAGTATTAACCCTTGGTTTCTTCTAAACAATATACCTTTACTAAGCTTTCCTTTAAGATAATGTAGTATTCTATGAGCAGCCATTAGATGAATTTCCTTTGGGTCATGCATGAATTGGTTGATCACACTCACTGCATATGCTATGTCTAGCCGAGTGTGGGATAGGTAAATAAGCCTGCCTACCAAGCGTTGATATGATTCTTTGTCAACTGAGATGTCTTCCTCAGTTTTTCCGAGTTTGAAGTTAGGATCCATAGGAGTACTTGCTGGTTTGCATGCCATTTTAGTTGTTTCCTTGAGAAGATCTATAATATATTTTTGTTGACAAATAAAAATTTCCTTCTTAGAGTGAGCCACTTCTATTCAAAGAAAGTATTTCAGTCTTCCTAAACCCTTAATTGCAAACTCCTTAGCTAGACATTGACCCAAAGCTTGTTTTTCTTTTACATCATTTCTTGTTACTATTATATCATTGACATATATCAATAGAGTTGTGACTCTTCTTGAAGAAGAGTGTTTGATAAATAATGTGTGATCGCCTTGGCTTTGTTTGTACCCTATAGCTGTCATAACTTTTGTAAACCTCCCACAAGCTTGTGGAGATTGCTTATGGTTATATAATACCTTTTTAGGTTTACATACAGTATTTGTAGCCAAATGCTTCGCATATCTTAGAGGAACCTCTATGTAAATTTCTCCTTCTAGCTCCTCGTGTAGGAAGGCATTTTTGACATCAAATTGCTACAACTCTTGGATCATAGATTCAGGAGCAACCAACCATATGACTCATTCATTTAAACTTTTCTCAACTTATTCCCCATGTCCCAGTAACAAGAAAATAGCTATCGCTGATGGGTCTTTGACCACTGTGGCAGGACAAGGTGATATCAAAATTAGCCCAACTATTATTTTAAAAAATGTCCTACATGTTCCTAAATTAACCACAAATCTGGTCTCTATTAAAAAACTCATTGAAGATTTAGATTTTAATGTGGTTTTTCATAAAAATTACTGTGAATTTCAGGACAAAGGGAAGATGATTGGAATACAGCTAAGAGCAAGATGCCTTTTACTTTTGTTTCACAGTTTGCCACATCCAATAAAGAAAGAATTTTTCTTCATCATTACCGTCTTGGACATCCATCTTTTTCAATTATTAAAACTTTGTTTCCTTCATTATTCAAGGATTTAGATGTTGAAAATCTTCATTGTGAAGTGTGTGAATTTGCCAAACATAAGCGTGTACCTTTTCCAATTAGCAATAAAAGAAGCCTTGTTCCATTCTACCTTGTTCATAGTGACATTTGGGGACCAGCTACTGTTTCTAATGTTTCAGGGGAAAAATGGTTTGTTACTTTTATTGATGATTGCACCCGAGTTACATGGATATACTTGCTCAAACAAAAATTTAATGTCAGCTATGTTTTTCCCAAATTTTATTCTATGATAAAAAACCAATTTGGGGTTAATATCAAAAGACTTAGGTCTGATAATGTTAGGGATTATTTCAATCAGATTCTTAACTTGTTTTTTGAAAAGGAGGAAATTATATACGAGTCATCATGTGTTTATACGCCACAACAAAATGGAGTGGTTGAGAGAAAAAATGGTCATCTTCTTGAACAAACTCGGTCAATGTTTTTTCAAAAGAATGTGCCTAAAATTTTTTGGGTAGAAGCTGTTCTTACAGCGACATACTTAGTAAATCGTTTACCTTTTAGAGCTTTGGGTCTCAAAAGTCCAATGGACATCCTTTCAATTTTCTACCCAAATCTCATCCCTAGAATTTTTGGGTGTGTCTTTTGTTCATATCCATCATCAAAATAGAGGAAAATTAGACCCGAGGGCTCTAAAATGTGTTTTTGTAGGGTATTCATCAACTCAAAAAGGGTATAAATGCTATCATCCACCCACAAAGAAAATCTATGTCTTAGTTGACGTCACTTTTAATGAGCAAGATTCATATTTTGCTACCCATTATCTTCAAAGGGGGAATACACCTGAGGAAGATAATGAGTGCGAAGAAAATGGGTGCCTCCTTGATTTTTCATCAATTTCCTTGACAAGGTCTAAACCTTTACCCACAAAAACAGTAGAAACAGTGGCTAAATACATGTTCAGACCTGAAACACAGGATGATAACCATGAAACTGAATCTGAAACAGTAACTGAACCCATGTCCAAGAATCTAGGCCTGAAGCAGAGGATATTTTGAACCCTGCTCCTGAGGAAGTAAGATTTGGCAAAGGCAAGGTGTATACAAGGAAGAAAATGGTCATTCCATAACCTATGCATGTCCAAGAATCCAACTCAAATCCTTCAAATGAGGTAATGATCTCTAACCATCAATTACAAAATAAAAATGAGATTTTTGAGAATAGTGACTAGGATCTTCATTTACCCATTGCTCTTAGAAAAGGAACCAGAAAAAGTACAAAACAACTTGTATACCCCCTTGCACAATTTTTATCCTTTGAGCCGACCCCACTTAGTGGGATAAGGCTATGTTGTTGTTGTTGTTGTTGATAACTACTCACCATCTTTCAAAGCTTTTCTGACAAGCTTAAATGCTATCACCATTCCTAAAAGTTTATCCGAGGATTTATCTAATAAAAAATGGAAACAAGCTATGAATGTAGAAATGGAAGCTTTGGAGAAGAATAAAACTTGGGAATTAGTGAAATTACCTACTGGAAAAAAACCAGTAGGATGCAAATGGGTGTATACTGTGAAGTATAGAGCTGATGGATCAATTGAGAGATATAAGGCTAGGTTGGTAGCCAAAGGTTATACCCAAACCTATGGAATTGACTATCAAGAAACTTTTGCCCCAGTAGCAAAAATGAACAGTGTTAGAGTATTATTATCAATTGCAGCTAATTTTGGTTGGGAATTGCAGCAATTTGATGTCAAGAATGCCTTTCTACATGGAGAGCTAGAAGAAAAAATTTACATGGAGATTCCACCAGGATATGGAAAGAATTTGGCTACAAATACTGTATGCAAATTGAAAAAGGCATTATATGGCCTTAAACAATCTCCACGTGCTTGGTTTGGGCGTTTCACAAAAGTTATGATAACTATGGGGTTTAAACAAAGCAAGGTGATCATACTTTATTCATCAAACACTCTTCTTCAGGGGGAGTCACAGCCTTATTGGTATATGTTGATGATATAATAGTAACTAGAAATGATAAAAAGGAACAACAGGCCGTGGGTCAATGTCTAGCTAAGGAGTTTGAGATCAAAGTGTTGGGAAGACTGAAGTACTTTCTTGGAATAGAAGTGGCTCATTCTAAGAAAGGAATTTTTATCTGTCAACAAAAATATACTACAGATCTCCTCAAGGAAACAGGTAAAACAGCATGCAAGCCAGCAAGCACTCCAATAGATTCTAACTTTAGACTTGGAAAGGCTGAGGATGACATCCCTGTTGACAGAGAGTCATATTAACGCTTGGTAGGAAGGCTTATTTACCTATCTCACACTCGACCAGACATAGCATATGCTGTGAGTATGATCAGCCAATTCATGCATGACCCAAGGGAAACTCATCTATAGGCTGCTCATAGAATACTACATTATCTTAAAGGAACACTTGGAAAAGGTATCTTGTTTAAAAGAAATGGAGGTTTAATACTTGAAGCATATATTGATGCTGACTATACTGGACAATTATTGACAGAAGATCAACATCAGGGTATTGTACGTTCCTTGGTGGGAATCTTGTGACATGGAAAAGTAAAAAACAAAGTGTGGTAGCCCGTTGAAGTGTAGAAGCTGAATTTAGGGCAATGGCTCACGGTGTATGTGAACTACTCTGGTTAAAGATTATTCTTCAAGACTTAAAGATAAAGTTGGATGGCCCTAAGAGACTCTATTGCGACAACAAATCAGCCATTAACATAGCCCATAATCCAGTACAACATGACCGCACAAAACATATTGAAGTGGATAGGCATTTCATCAAAAAAAAATTGGAGAGTGGACTGATTTGTACACCATATGTCTCTACACATGACCAACTTGTTGATATTCTAACCAAAGGATTGAATAGGTCAAACTTCCAGAATATTGTATGCAAGCTGGGTATGGAAACCATCCATTTACCAGCTTGAGGGGGAGTGTTGAAATATTCTTCAGAGATATCCTTAAGCTTTTCAAATATTCTCCCACCTCATCCAGCATAGTGTTGTCTGTAACTTTACATGTTATTCTCTTCTTTATAGTTGTCTACAGAGTGTATAATTTTCTGTCACATAATTATGTCTTTCTCTTTAGAATCTTTCACAATATACATATAGGAAGCCTTGTTGTACAGATATGTATTCATTTAAGGAAATATTTTTCTCTCTGAACATTCTGTTATTCACATAATTCCCATAAGTGAAAAACTGACAGATGTCGCAGGAGCTTTCATAAAGGATGTTGTCAAGTTGCATGGTTTTCCTAGATCCATTGTGTCTGGTAGAGATAAAATTTTCATGAGCAACTTTTGGCAAGAGCTTTTTAAAGCTTCAGGGATCATGTTACAATTGAGTTCTGCTTATCATCCAGAATTTGATGGCCAAATGGAGATTGGAAATTGCAGCTTGGAGACATATTTAAGGTGTTTTGTTGGGGGTAAGCCCAAGCAATGCGTCAAGTGGGTTCCTTTTGGAGACTATTTGTTTAATGGCACATGGGTACACTTTTGCTTAGAGCCCTTGTTAATGATATTTGGGCCACTACAAAGGCTTCAGTGCATATCCCTATAGGAAAAGAAGTGAAAAGCCCCTTGCCTTGTCCCCAGGCATTTTTGGGACAGTCGTAGATCGAGCCCTGGGTGCAATTGCTATCAACCATGTTGGCTCCCTGCCCCATGAATCAAGGTGGTCTTGACTCTACATGATTGAGAAGAAGGGCTTGTTCTCGAATTCGCCATGCATTGGTCTCATGCTCGTATACCGAGAAAGAATTGAAAATTTGTTTCCACTCGAGAATCAAGGAGCTTAGTAACTTAAACAAACTCAATCCCCAAAAAGCAAAGTTGGCTTGACGAGCGCAGATGTGAGGAAGTGGGAGCAATAAAACCAAAAATCTCTTTCTTGTCCTTCTACTTAAGGGGCAAAGAGAAGCGCTTTTGCTACTGAGAAAGCGAATGGTCAACGCGATATTTTTCCAATGAAAAGAGCTAATTCAGCTAAATCAATGGCACGTGGAGGAGATAACAAGGGAGGCGGCTTCCACATAAGCTCCCAATTCAGTAATGCCGGCAACTTGTATCAGTGAGTATTCCAGTGGCATTGGCGCTGAAAGACTATTTATTCTATCTCTTTCTTTTCGCCTTGCCTCGAAGGTAAGGTAAGGTTTCCTGCCCAGTGTTGCCCGCCTTTTTTTTTTTTTTTCCTTTTTAGATTGGCAAAAAGCAAGCTAATTCGGGTTATATCAAGGAAAGAAAAGAGCTTACTTGATAAAGTAAGGAAACTGGATGCCCAGCCCAACAAAACTCGGTCGGTTGGTTGGCCTACCTACAACAGCTTTACTAGTATGTGTTGAAATATTCTTCAGCTTTTCCAATATTCTCCCACCTAATCTAGCATGTTCTCCCACCTAATCCAGCATGGTGTTGTCTGCAACTTTACATGTTATTCTCTTCTTTATAGTTGTCTACAGAGTGTATATTTTTCTGTCACATAATTATGTCTTTCTCTTTAGAATCTTTCACAATGTACATATAGGAAGTCTGGTTGTACAAATTTGAATAATTAAGGGCATATTTTTTCTCTTAGGAAAACTGACATGGTATCAGAGCCTAAGTTGGATCCATTAAATCTTGAGTGATCTGTAAAAGTGAGTTTGGCATCTCACCGCCCCCTTAGGAAGTCTCCCCTCCTCAATTCCGACACATCCCTGGTGTCAGTTTGGTTATTAGAGCATTTTTGTATTTCTAATACTTACCTGTTAACGCCTGTGTAGTGGTCTTTGGCTGTGAAAGAAGTGATTTTTGGCCTTAATTGCCATTTTTAAGTGAACTTCATTGCCATTACTGAATTAGCTCCTTCTTGGCCTTAATTGCCATTTTTTTTACTGAGCTAGCTTATTTATTGACCTTAATTGTCAACTTTGAGTGGCCTTCACTGCCATCTACTTTTAATCTCACCAAATTTTTAAATACCCACTGTAGTTATTTCCTTTAGCTATGTCTGGAGTTGAACAAACTGAGGTTAAAATTCAACCTGAGGAGATTACCCGTACATGGGAATTATCAAATATTCTTGCTTCCTATAGATTGGATGGGAAGAATTACCTCAAGTGGTCTCAACTTATACGTACAGTACTAAAAGGAAAAGGAAAAATCAAACATCTCATAGGTATGGGTCCTAAACCTGAAGATCCTAAGTTTGAAGCATGGGATGAGGAAGACTCCATGATTATGGCATGGTTATGGAGCTCTATGACACCTGAGATCAGCGACACCTGTATGTTTCTAGCTACTGCCAAACATATATGGGAAGCAATTCAACAAACATATTCCAAAGCTAGAGATGCTGCCCAAGTATATGAAGTAAAAGTGAAAACTATGGCTGCAAAACAAGGTAACAAGACTGTTACTGAATATGCAAATCAATTAAAATCTTTATGGCAGGAACTAGATCATTACAGAGTCATAAAACCTAAATGTCCTGAGGATGCTGCTATTCTAAAAGAGTATATTGAACAAGACAGAGTGTATGATTTTTTGGTGGGACTCAACCCAGAATTTGACCAAGTTAGAGTCCAAATTCTAGGGAAATCAGAAGTTCCATGTTATAATGAAGTAATTGCCCTGATTCGAAGTGAAGAAAGCAGGAGAGGGCTGATGCTTGAACCTAAAGTCACTGATAGCTCTGCTATGGTGGTTAAATCAACTACAAATCAAGAGAGGGTTACAAGTCTCGAAAGGGAAAAAAGTGGCCAACAGAAAAATCAGAATCGGGATGAGTTATGGTGTACATACTGCAAAAAGTCTCGTCATACACGAGAAAAATGCTGGAAACTTCATGGAAAACCACCAAGTAAAGAATGGGGTCAAAAAGGAGGGCAACAACGAAATAGAAACCAAGCACATGTTGTTGTAACATCACAAGAGCAGAACAACCTTAATCAAGAAGAGCAAGATGCCTTTTACTTTTGTTTCACAGTTTGCCACATCTAATAAAGAAAGAATTTTTCTTCATCATTACCGTCTTGGACATCCATCTTTTTCAATTATTAAAACTTTGTTTCCTTCATTATTCAAGGATTTAGATGTTGAAAATCTTCATTGTGAAGTGTGTGAATTTGCCAAACATAAACGTGTACCTTTTCCAATTAGCAATAAAAGGAGCCTTGTTCCATTCTACCTTGTTCATAGTGACATTTGGGGACCAGCTACTGTTTCTAATGTTTCAGGGGCAAAATGGTTTGTTACTTTTATTGATGATTGCACCCGAGTTACATGGATATACTTGCTCAAACAAAAATCTGATGTCAGCTATGTTTTTCCCAAATTTTATTCTATGATAAAAAACCAATTTGGGGTTAATATCAAAAGACTTAGGTCTGATAATGCTAGGGATTATTTCAATCAGATTCTTAACTCGTTTTTTGAAAAGGAGGGAATTATACATGAGTTATCATGTGTTTATACGCCACAACAAAATGGAGTGGCTGAGAGAAAAAATGGTCATCTTCTTGAACAAACTCGGTCAATGTTATTTCAAAAGAATGTGCCTAAAATTTTTTGGGGAGAAGCTGTTCTTACAGCGACATACCTAGTAAATCGTTTACCTTCTAGACGTTTGGGTCTCAAAAGTCCAATGGACATCCTTTCAACTTTCTACCCGAATCTGAAAACTACAAACAATCTCATCCCTAGAATTTTTGGGTGTGTCTTTTGTTCATATCCATCATCAAAATAGAGGAAAATTAGACCCGAGGGCTCTAAAATGTGTTTTTGTAGGGTATTCATCAACTCAAAAAGGGTATAAATGCTATCATCCACCCACAAAGAAAATCTATGTCTCAGTTGACGTCACTTTTAATGAGCAAGATTCATATTTTGCTACTCCTTATCTTCAAAGGGGGAATACACTTGAGGAAGATAATGGGTGCGAAGAAAATGGGTGCCTCCTTGATTTTTCATCAATTCCCTTGACAGGGTCTAAACCTTTACCCACAAAAACAGTAGAAACAGTGGCTGAATCCATGTTCAGATCTGAAACACAGGATGATAACCATGAAACTGAATCTGAAACAGTAACTGAACCCATGTCCAATGTCCAAGAATCTAGGCCTAAAGAAGAGGATATTTTGAACCCTGCTCCTGAGGAAGTAAGATTTGGCAAAGGCAAGGTGTATACAAGGAAGAAAATGGTCATTCTAGAACCTATGCATGTCCAAGAATCCAACTCAAATCCTTCAAATGAGGTAATGATCTCTAACTATCAATTACAAAATAAAAATGAGATTTTTGAGAATAGTGACCAGGATCTTCATTTACCCATTGCTCTTAGAAAAGGAACCAGAAAAAGTACAAAACAACCTTTATACCCTCTTGCACAATTTTTATCCTTTGATAACTACTCACCATCTTTCAAAGCTTTTCTGACAAGCTTAAATGCTATCACCATTCCTAAAAGTTTATCCGAGGCTTTATCTAATAAAAAATGGAAACAAGCTATGAATGTAGAAATGGAAGCTTTGGAGAAGAATAAAACTTGGGAATTAGTGAAATTACCTACTGGAAAAAAACCAGTAGAATGCAAATGGGTGTATGCTGTGAAGTATAGAGTTGATGGATCAATTGAGAGATATAAGGCCAGGTTGGTAGCCAAAGGTTATACCCAAACCTATGGAATTGACTATCAAGAAACTTTTGCTCCAGTAGCAAAAATGAACAGTGTTAGAGTATTATTATCAATTGCAGCTAATTTTGGTTGGGAATTGCAGCAATTTGATGTCAAGAATGCCTTTCTACATGGAGAGCTAGAAGAAGAAATTTACATGGAGATTCTACCAGGATATGGAAAGAATTTGGCTACAAATACTGTATGCAAATTGAAAAAGGCATTATATGGCCTTAAACAATCTCCACGTGCTTGGTTTGGGCGTTTCACAAAAGTTATGATAACTATGGGGTTTAAACAAAGCCAAGGTGATCATACTTTATTCATCAAACACTCTTCTTCGGGGGGAGTCACAGCCTTATTGGTATATGTTGATGATATAATAGTAACTGGAAATGATAAAAAGGAACAACAGGCCGTGGGTCAATGTCTAGCTAAGGAGTTTGAGATCAAAGCGTTGGGAAGACTGAAGTACTTTCTTGGAATAGAAGTGGCTCATTCTAAGAAAGGAATTTTTATCTGTCAACAAAAATATACTACAGATCTCCTCAAGGAAACAGGTAAAACAGCATGCAAGCCAGCAAGCACTCCAATAGATTCTAACTTTAGACTTGGAAAGGCTGAGGATGACATCCCTGTTGACAGAGAGTCATATCAACGCTTGGTAGGAAGGCTTATTTACCTATCTCACACTCGACCAGACATAGCATATGCTGTGAGTATGATCAGCCAATTCATGCATGACCCAAGGGAAACTCATCTACAGGCTGCTCATAGAATATTACATTATCTTAAAGGAACGCTTGGAAAAGGTATCTTGTTTAGAAGAAATGGAGGTTTAATACTTGAAGCATGTACTGATGCTGACTATGCTGGATCAATTATTGACAGAAGATCAACATCAGGGTATTGTACGTTCCTTGGTGGGAATCTTGTGACATGGAAAAGTAAAAAACAAAGCGTAGTAGCCCGTTCAAGTGCAGAAGCTGAATTTAGGGCAATGGCTCACGGTGTATGTGAACTACTCTGGTTAAAGATTATTCTTCAAGACTTAAAGATAAAGTTGGATGGCCCTATGAAACTTTATTGCGACAACAAATCAACCATCAACATAGCCCATAATCCAGTATAACATGACCGCACAAAACATATTGAAGTGGATAGTCATTTCATCAAAGAAAAATTGGAAAGTGGACTGATTTGTACACCATATGTCTCTACACATGACCAACTTGCTGATATTCTAACCAAAGGATTGAATAACTCAAACTTCCAGAATATTATATGCAAGCTGGGTATGGAAACCATCCATTTACCAGCTTGGGGGGAGTGTTGAAATATTCTTCAGCTTTTCCAATATTCTCCCACCTAATCCAGCATGTTCTTCCACCTAATCCAGCATGGTGTTGTCTGCAACTTTACATGTTATTCTCTTCTTTATAGTTGTCTACAGAGTGTATATTTTTCTGTCACATAATTATGTCTTTCTCTTTAGAATCTTTCACAATGTACATATAGGAAGTCTGGTTGTACAGATTTGAATAATTTAGGGCATATTTTTTCTTAGGAAAACTGACAGTATGACCTTGTTTGAGGCCTTACATGGCTGAGAACCTCCTACATTTTTTAAGCTAGAAGATGTTCCATCACGTGTGGAGGAGATGAATGAGCAGATCATGGATAGAAATGCTGTATGCAAACAAGAAGCAAAGAGATGTTCAATTTGAGTTGGGTGATTTGGTTTAACTGAAACTTAGACCCTATCGGATGAAGTCTATAGCAAAAAAACTGCATGAAAAGCTGAGTCCTCGGTTTTATGGACCCTTCAAGGTGCTGAAAAAATACGCAATGTGGCTTACAGGTTGGATTTGCCTCCTACTACTCGCATCCACAACGTTTTCCATGTTTCTCGACTCAAAAAATCATTACAGTCCTAGGTCAAGTCACAACCACTGCCACCATGTTTGAATGAGGAGATGGAGCTATTGGTTGAACCAGAGGGATTGGTTGAATGTAGAAAATTAACCAATGGCAGACAGAGGTCTTGATCAAGTGAAGAGGCCTACCTGAATTTGAAAACACCTAGGAGATGAGTGAAGTTATCAACAAACAATTTCCTCAATTCCACCTCGGGGACAAGGTGTCTCTCGTAGGGGGAGTATTGATGGAATTGAGTTGAATGTAAAGCGCTATTGCAGAAGAAAGAATAAAGATACCAACAATAAGGGACTAAGAGTTTACGGGAGGAGGTATAAAGGGTGTGGGGTAGTTAAGTACTTTTCTGTTATAAGCCTTGTAACTACCTGTTATTGAGATTCTATATATTGTGGAGAGGTTTTGGTTTAGAGGGGGAAGTCTAGACAGTCCTTGAGGAGAGTTACTAGCCTCTTGAATGCTAGTAGGACCAGTAATTCTGTTTATAGTTGGGCTCTTGGGTTTCCAGAATTAGAGGACCTAAGGTAAATCTTTGTATTTCCTCGGTTTTTGATCAATAAGGAGTATTTTTCAGCATTCTTCGTTCTGGTTTCCATCAAACTATAGGGAGTAAGGTGTAAAGCATGGGGTTTGACGTCTAGCGATTGAAATGAAGACTTTTGATCTTTCTTTGGAGAGTTTCAGTTCTTCTTTTTTTTTTTCTTTTTGGTCTCACTTTTTTGGATAGTAGAAGGGGTTTCATATATTTCACCTTGTTTCGGAGGGATGCTGCTTTTTGGTTATTGTTGACAATAAGTGAATTGAATGGAGGTCAATGGAATGGCTTGGTCTTTAGAATGTGTTGTGACCATGAGAAGGAAAATTATCTGGTGGTTTTAGAAGGAGCTATGGGAAGGGGTTGAGGCAGATTGAAATGGCTCTGGTGTCTTCACTTGTCTCTTTGAAGCCAGGTCATTAGTTTTGAGTAGAAGTAAGGAGGCTGGGAGGTTGTCATCTTCTTGGCCAGAAAAAAAGGTCCTTTGCTTAGGTGGTCAGTGTTTGTTTGCTGCCGGTCGCTGGTCAGGTGAAGGAGAAAATATAGTACGCAATGGTAATGGGCGTAATCAGGATGGGAATAATTTGGTGTGATCAGATAAGGAGAAATCTATGGGTTCAAAATTCAAAAGAACTTTACAGATTTTTTTGGAGGCTGGGGATAAAAGAAAAGTTTGTTGGGTGCTGGAGAGGACAGGCCAAGATCAAGGGCCTGGTTCTAGGCCTGGGGGTTTAAACAATTGTGGTGTTTGGCCCATTGAAGGACATGAGAGTGAAGGGAGGCCAACAGGCCAATAGCTCTTTTACTGTAGTTGTGTGTTTTGGTAGGTGTCAGTATGATTGGGCTGACAAAACAAAGTCCCGTGCAGGTGAAACTAAAGAGAGAGATTTCTCAGTCAAATGCAGATATTTTCGCTCCATTTATTTTCCTGGGGATAATTTGCTCAATTTTATTTTTCTTATTATATCAAGTCTTTAGATTCATTTAACTAACCACATGTGGTTCCACTACAATTGAATTTACTTTCTTTTCTGGTTTGTAACAGGGAGATAGCTCTTGAAGGACTTGGTCTTCTTAAAAGTGATGGTCAAATTGCTAGTATTAAGTACCCAAAACTTGGAAGTATGCTTGATTATGTTCTTAAGCAACAGCCGAAGTTTTTAGAGTCCACTGAAATGAGAGAACACAACCTTCTTTTGCCTTCAAGTTCATATGTGGCCATGATTAAATTTTTATTGAAGAGCTTTGAATTGGAGTTGGAAGAGAACAATACCTTAAAAGGATCTTCTGAATTTCTGGCAGCAGTAGAGAAATTCTGTATGCTGCTGGAACATTCTATGGCATTTGAAGGTTCTGTTGAGTTGCATGCCAATGCTTCCAAGGCACTGCTTGCAGTTGGGTCACATATGCCAGAGGTCAGTTTCTAGAGCTTCTTCATTGTTTTCTTGCTTTCTTTCCTACTCTCACACTTGTTGTTTATAGATGGTAGCATCACATTATACACACAAAGTTTCTTGGATTAAGCAACTACTGAGTCATGTGGACTGGGAAGTTCGTGAATCCATTGCACGTTTACTTGGAATTGTGTCTTCTGCTCTTCCTATGCCAGCATCATCTGTTGTTATTTCTGAATTTACTTCCTCAATCAGTACACATAAGTCAAGGTTTGATTTTTTTTTTTTTTGAATTGTCTAAGTCATTTTAAAAATATCCCATCTGCTCATATTTTTTTTTTATTGTCAGGTTTGAGACTCAGCATGGTGCATTATGTGCAATAGGATATGTAATGGCAGATTGTTTGTCGAGAACACCATCTGTAAGTTGTATTTAACTTCATGTCCTTTAATAACTGAATATATTAACATTTTTATGCCTTTGAATGCCCTCTTGCTGTGATTGTTATTGTAGGACTCTTATGTTTAGCTAGTTTATGTTTCTATCCGGTATGTAAAAGGGGTTTAATAACATGGTTAATTATCTATAAATAACGGGATTGATTATATTGATAGTGCGTAGATATTGAGATATTTAAGGAGAATGAGATAAGAATATTAGGTGTACCATGAATCATAATGCTTTGGTTATTCATCTGTAAAGCAGGGAGTTATGAGATGGATAATACTTGCAGAATATAGGATATTTAAATAAATGTGGATTATTTGAGTTTACCATAGTTTAAATAAACATTACTTTGTATTTGGATTAATCAGACCATTTTTAATATTAAAATTATAAGAGTTTTGTTCTCCCTTATTTCTTTAAACTCTCCCCCTTACTCTCTTCTCCATTCTTTCTGTCTGTGTCTGCTATAAGTTTTCATTTGTATGTCATAGTGTTCCAAATTGTACAATTTGCGATTCGAATCACACGATTCTCAAGGAGTTAGAAAGCCATGGATATAATCTAGGGCTAAATCTCATGATTGTGCAATTCAGAGAAGTGTGAAAATATTGGATATCGTCCAGGTTGGAAACTTGGATCCATCATGGCCCTATGCAATCACACGTTAAAAAAAATGGTTTCACATTTTTTTATAAATCTTTTTTTAAAAGGAACTAAAAACAGCATAAGAGGTTGTTTTGGTTAAAAAACGAAAGCAGTTGAGTTTGGTTGTAAAAGTATTGAGGGCATTTAAATTTATTTCCCTCCACAGCATCTTCCATTAGCGTCTATTCTCTCTTTATTACTCCTTTTGTTCTGAGTTGTATGTTAACTAGAAGTTTTAAGAGAGGGTTGGTGTGAGGTTTGCTAATGGGGATGGAGGGGGTTAGAAGTTTCTCATTTACAATTTGCTTATGATACTATTTGCTTCCTTAGAGGGAAACCTTGGCGCAACGGTTGGAGTTGTGGAATCACATATTCGAGCCGTGGGATCAGCCTCTTGCAAATGCAAGCTAAGGCTACCTAAAATTGACACACAAAGTGGGTCCAGCCCTTCCCTTGACCCTGTGCATACATCAGGTTGCTTTTTTTTTTTTTTTTTAACTATTCCCTTCCTTCATGAGGATAGGAACAATCTCAAGTATATGTTTTCTATACTACAAGTTTTTGAGGTTGTGTTTGGTCTTTGAATTAATTGAAGTTTGGGTTGGCTGGGATTAATGTTCAAGATAGGCTTCTAGAAGATTTAGTTGAGGTGGCCCGTTGTGGGGTTTTACAATGTGGTGCCTTGGTTAGAAAGAAATAAAAGAAAAAAAAAATTTCTTCCACCGCATCTTCTTTGGATAGCGTTATTTTTATGTCCTCTATGCACGTTCACCAAATGGTTATTTATCTTCAAAGAGATTCAAAGGCTCTTTTGAATTTTTTCTTTTTTTTTTTTTGATAGAAGAAGTATTATTACTGAGAAGAGAGAGAGATACAAAAGAAAAAAGATAAACAAAAAAAAAAGAGGAGGAGGACAAGAGGTCCTCCAATGAAAAAACAGCTGAAGCAAAAAAACTTCTCCTCAAAGCCCAAAAAACAAGGCTAATACAACAAAGCCTTCTAATCCCTATAAACATCAGAGAAAGGCACCCCTATAAACATCCCGTTAGCCAAAACCCAAAGGGAAGCAACAAAGCGAATACGATCCCAAAGCAAGTGAGAAGGCAAAGACCAGTCATTAAAAACTCTGGCATTTCTTTCCATTCAGATACACCACACAATCACAAACATAGCTACTTTTTCACAAAATTTTGTTCTCCTTTCTATAACCAAAGCCACTAAAATTAGTGACAAGAAGAGTACCAAGGTCACCGGGGCAAATCCATTACTCATCAAAGAGACCAAATATCCCAGGCCACCTCGCAATGTAAGAACAGATGGTTATTAGTCTCAGAGTTCCTAATACACATCACACAAATATTAGGAGATAAAGCCTTAAAAGGCCACCTAACTTGACGCAGATCTCTAGTATTAATTCTATTGAGAACTGCAATCTACAAAAAGGCCTTAACCTTTAAAGGCACCTTAATTTTCCAGAAAGATCTTTTAAAGTACGAAACAACAAGTGGATTTTGGATCAAAAAAGTGAAAAAAGAAGTACAAGTGTATAAACCTAAGGAATCCAACTTCCACAGTCTCTTATCAGAAAAAGAGGAAATGCGGAATGGAGCCAAAGTATCCAGCAACGATGAAAGGTCATCCGCAAGTCTATCGCTTACATTTCTAGAAAAGTGGAAATTTCAACAAAATTGGTCCCCTTGCAAACAAAATAAATTAACAATCGGAGCATTATGTAAAGAGGACAAAGAAAAGAGGATAGGGAACCTTTCTTTAAAAGGGATATAATCAATCCAACAATCCTCCCAAAAGCGAAAACGAGAGTTATCACCAAGATGCAAAGACAACAAATGGGAGAAAGAAAGGTATACCTGAGAAATCGCCTTCCAAGGACTTACGTGCATAACAACACCCCCTGAACCAGCATCCCATCCATTCCGATGAAGCCCAAACTTGGCCTTAATCACCTTATGCCATAGAGAGTAAGGCTCAAGAGGGAACCTCCATAACCACTTAGCCAATAGAGAGATGTTTTTAGACACCAAGTTACCAAGACCCAAACTCCCATCTTCCTTCGATCTACAGCAAATCTCCCAGCTAACCAAATGATTCCTTTTTCTCTCCCTTCCATCAGACCATAAAAAATCCCTCATAATTTTCTCGATCCTACGAGCCACCCCAATTGGAATCTTGAATAAGGACAGAAAATATAGAAGCATAACCTTAGAGAAAAATAGGAACTTTTCCAACTATCTAACTTAGGAGAAATTCTTTGAATCACTGGGTCCCAAAAAGAGTCCGCACGCAGGTTACCACCTAAGGGGACACCTAAATAAGATAGAGGCCAATTTAGAACTGCACAACCTGAAATCTCAGCTAAGTCATCAAGAGATTTATCTTGAATAGTAATACTAGCTAGGCCACTCTTTCCTAAGTTAACACGGAGCCCCGAAACCAACTCAAAGATCTAAAGCAACTAAAGCACTCTGAGAAAGATTTCCTTATCATTAGTCATGAAAAGAATAGTATCATCTGCAAACTGCAGATGAGACACGTCACAACCATTACCCCTAACCGACAAACCTCTAAGAACCCCTCTATCAGAACCCCTTCTCAACATACAGCTTAAGACATCAGTCGCCAAAGTAAAAAGGAAAGGGGACAAAGGGTCATCTTGTCTAATACCACGTTGCCCCTTAAACCAAACTTTAGACTGCCCATTAATAATCACAGAAGAGAGACAACCTCTCATCCAACACCTCCATCTATCACCAAAACCCTTACGACAAGAAACCCAATCCAAGAAATCCTAGTTAACCATATCATAAGCCTTCTTGAAGTCCACTTTAAACACAAGACCCTTTTGCTTTATACGCTTGACATCCTCAACTAATTCATTAGCAATCAAGCTAGCATCAAGAATTTGACGCTTAGCAATAAAAGCACTTTAATTCTTGGAGATAGAGTCCCCAATAACCTCACCCAGCCTCACAGAAAGCACTTTGGCGATGATCATGTAAACGCTAGTGACCAAGCTAATAGGCCTAAAATCCCTCACCTTAATAGACCTATCTTTTTTGGGAATAAGGACAATGAAGGTAGAATTCACAATAGTCAGTAAACGACCAGTGTGAAAAAATTCATCAAAAACCTTCATCAGATCATCCTTCACAACAGACCAACAGGCTTGAAAGAAAGCCAAATTAAACCCATCAGGCCCAGGAGCCTTATCCTTGTCCAACTTCCAAATAGCACTTCTAACTTCTTCCTCCTCGAAAGGTCTCTTAGCCTAGTTCCCCTTAGTCCCATCCTTCAATCCTCAGCCTCTCATACATCTCCTCAGTAAATAGCTTTTTGAAAAAGCCAGTCACCTCTTCAGAAATCGCCTCATTTTCCCTAACCATAGTGCTATCATCTACTTCTAATTCTTTAATAAAGCTCCTCCTCCTCTGCCCATTGACTACCTTGTGAAAGAAGCTAGAATTCACATCACCCTCTCTAGCCTATTTAACTCTACTCTTCTGACGCCAACTCATCTCTTCTTTCTTACAAATAACATCCAAAGCATTCCTAAGCGTCACCTTACGAACAGCAAGATCCTCATCTAATCCACCCTGGCTCTCTAGTTTGTCGAGAGCATCCAACTCTTTAAGAGCGTTTTTCTTTTGAATTCTAATGTCCCCAAACACTCATAGGTTCCAAACTTTCAGCTTTTCCTTCACATATTTCAACTTCTTCATAAACTTAAAACCCTCCCATCCAGAAACCGAGCATTCAGACCACCAATTCTCCACATTGCTAAGAAAAGATTGATGTTGCAACCACATGTTTTCAAATCTAAAGGGGGTAGGACCCCATTTAACTCTGCTAGACTATAGGATAATAGGGAAATGGTTAGAGACCAGACAAGAGCCCACCTCTTGGATAGGATTAGGGAAAAAATCCTCTCATTCAGGGGTAATCAAAAATCTGTCAAGGCGAGAAGAAACAATCCTACCCCTATTAACAGACCAAGTAAATTGGGCATTGGAAAGGGGAAGGTCCTTTAGACCACAATCCCTGATAAAATTATCAAATCCTCTCATACTAGTATTAAACCTAGACCCTTCTAATTTTTCAACAGGAAAACGCACAACATTGAAATCGCCCCCAACACACCAATGAGGATTGCAAAGGCCATAAACATAAGACAACTCTTCCCATAAGAAACCCCTCAATCTAGGATTCGTTGGGCCGTAAACATTAGTAACCCACCAATAGCCTTTATCCTTGAAAACCAATAAGACCGAAAGGGAAAAAGCACCCACTAACACATCAACTTTAGAGGCAACCTGAAGAAGCAAAGAATCCCAATCTTTATACCTAATATATCACAAACTACGCACAAGAAATCTGTCCACCTCCCTTTGTTTAGTTTCTTGGATCAAAACAATGTCTGGTTCAACCCGCCTAAGAACCTCTTTCACCTTATTTCTTTTAAGAGGATTACCAAGTCCATTGACATTCCAACTTAAGATCTTCATAGAATAACTAACTTACCCTTCCCTTTCTTGAGATTTCCATAGTTAATCGAGGAAGTCAACCTTTTCAGCTCGCTCTCAACTCTTTTCTTCTTCCTCTCATAGGTCCTAGGCGTCAATTGCACTTTAACCTCATTTCCAATATTGTCTTTCAACTTAAAGTTAAGAGCTTCAATCAAAGCTTGTTGGTCACAGTTGTTTTTTTCACACCCTAATTGACGTAAGTGAAAAAAACGTCCCTTTGGCTCCTCACACTCCCTTATAGCATAAAAAGATTTGTTTGGCTCCAGTAAGGGAAGAATACCCTCTCGAAGAGTGTCATTATGCACATCAATCCCTACAAGGCCAAAGTGAAACATACCAACATCATTAAGATTAGAATTAGAAATAATAGAATGGGAGGAGTCAATATAATCATTTCTAGCAATAGAAGCGGACAATAAAGATGCCGCTGGATCAATAGCAGTCCTCAAAAAATTACTGGTCTGCCCCAAATCACAGTGGCTATTATGGGCATCATCGTCCTTATTTTGCAGGAAAAGCCGATAAACATCCTCCAGCCCAACATGGGCATCCTCCGCTACAACCTCTTTGGCATTAAATTGTTGCTCAAATTGATCAATGAGCAAACCTTCATCACTGTCAAAATCAGAAAGCAATATATCTTCATCAGAATAGGTTATTTCTTCTCCACCAGAAGAAACTTCAATGTCACTTGAGACTTCATTAGAAAAAAATTCAGATTCAGTCTCCCTTTCAAGATTCTCCCCTCTTTTGACGTCAAAGGCCTCTTGAACACCATCCCCCTTGCAAAAAGTCGCGTCCAGGAATGATTGCAGAACCCCTTCACCTTCATTGGCAGACTGTCGGCCGGTAGGCCTTGCCGGCAGCCTTCCCTCGGGTTCTAGGCGACCATCCATGGGTTCTGTGGATAAAGCTCCCTCAACAACCTTCTTCCGCGATTGGGTTGAAGGATTCTCCAAGTGTCCTTTCTGCGAATGAGGCAAAGAGACGTCAATGGTCGGCGAACGGCCAAGTGAAGGAGCTGGCAACTCCTCCGGTGCCCCATGGTGGTCGTCGAATGGATCTGACCTAATTCGTACACCCACAATTGATTGTAGCTCTTGGGAAGGCTTGGATAATGTGCCCGAAAACGTTGGGTCGAGTTTCCTCCAGAGTGACGACCCGTCTTTGCCCAAAGGACCTTATGGGCCGCATCGGGCTTCCACCATTTATGCTCCCCTCTGTTTGGACCTTGGGCCTTCTTCCTAGCATTGACAGATATGTCATCTTTCGTTATGGGCCTTCTTCTTGGGTCATGAATCCCAACCCTATTTGCCTTTCCTTCAGGATCCTTAGCCCATCTATTTACTCTAATTAAGGCCCGACTAACACGCCTACTCCTATCTCTAAGCACCTCAATCCATAGACTTTTTTTAAAATTAGGTCCCACGTCAGCCTCCTCAGATCTTTCTCCCATATCTCTCTCCTTAAATGCTGTCTCATCATATCTCTTTTCTGGATTTTTGTCATAGCCTTTAACTTCTGACTCAATGTTCCCTAGGACACTCCCTCTGACAATCGGCGAAAGTCCCTTGGTGATTGGACTTAAAGAAACGGCGCCTGAGGAAGAAGAGCCATTCCAAGAGTCCCCTGCAAATCTACCATAGCCATGGCCATTGCCCTCAACAGTCTCCCCCGACTTCCTTTTAACAGCATCAGCGAAAGAGTGACTCCTATCAATAAGGGGCTTTAAAGCTGCTGGCATAGCATCACCTTTTCCTTTCACATCATGAGCAACATCTGAGAACAGCAAATCATCAAGAGCCCCGTCGAAAGAGTGCCATCCCTTGCCTCCCCATCCCTTGGGGATCATCACGGAGACCCTCCTTCCCCTTGAAAGAACTCTGTGACAATAAGAAACTCCCCCCCTAAAGTTCTTCCCAACCTCAGCAAGGAAAAACTTGTTCTTCTCCCTACACCTTTTCACATTTGCTCCCTTCCAACTGCCTACTAGCAAATGCTGTAGTAAAGCACATAACCAGCAAGCAGATTCCCATCCCAAAATTATAGAGAAAAGGAAACCCCTTCCTGATTCAGTAATTGAGCATTTGAGAGAGTCCACTGTTTGCTCCACAACTAGATCGAAAGACTTGGCTTCAATGGCCTGACTCCTAAATCCCATACTTAAGAAACAAAATACAAAATACTTCTTGAAATTTAAAGCACAACAGAACGCAAATTAATCATGCCATAAAAAAAGGTTACTGGTTCATAGATGATTCTCTACCAGTGGGGTAGAGAGAGTGGCATTCTAAAAGTTTACATGGTATCAGAACATGGATATGATCGTCATGCCATACTTTTGATCTCAGCAATAGTTTGAAGAAGAAATTATCTCCTCTCTCTCTCTCTTTTGTATTTAAGAGTCTAGGTTTTCTCTTTTATTTATTTTCCTCTTTCTCTTGTCATCTGTATTTGTACTTTTATTTATTCTCTCTTCTCTTCTTGACAGTAAATCCTCCATTTTCTAGGCAAAGGAATATTTTCAGGTTAAAAGTTAACGGTCACAAGAATAGGGTCATAAAAACGAAAATGGGGAGGTTAGAGCTACTTGGAGAACCCTACTCTTACCTCTAGCCCAACTCTAATTCAATGTAATAATCTAATGGGAGTCACTAGCTTAGTCAAGCACTATATATGTTATAATGAGAGATTTTTTTGTGGTGGCTCATAGGATTGAGAAGATTATGAGAGACTTTTTGAGGTCTAATGGAGGGGAGTAAGTGGGATCATTTGATCAGTTGGGAGGTGTGTTGTAGATCTAAGGAAGATAGGGGGTTGGGTCTTGGTAATTTGATGTCTAAAAACATTTTCCTTTTGGATAAGTGGTTATGGCGCTTCCCTTTGGAGGGCCTTGTTGTATTAGCCCTGTTTTTGGGCTTCTTGGGATGTTTTTTCTTTCTGAGTTCTATTTTCTCCAGGAGGATATCTAGTCCTCCTTTTCTCGTAGTTTTCATTGTACCCTTTGTATCCTTCTTTCTCTTCAATAATATTTCTTTGTTGACCAAAAAAAAAAAATGAGGTCAAGTATAGGGGTTAGCACATGTTGTACAAGCTCTTCTAACATGCGTGTTAACCTAATTTTCACACTGTCAAACTATTCTAACATGCTTTATCAATATAAATAAATAAGAGTATGGTTTATGTTCTCTTATCCCAGATTAAGTGGGAATGGAGAGCTCTTCTAAAAGTACATTTTCCTTTTGTGATCTTTTCATAGTAATTTTTCTTTTCTATGAAAGTTACTTGTCTGCTGTTTCTCAACTCTTTTCTGATCTTACGTCTGACCCAAATAAGAAATACATATATCCTGCCTTTTTGAGCAAATGCCTGTTCTTCAATTTACTTCATCGGTTGAAACTGAATTTCTGTTGTTCAATCTTGTATATTTCAGTGCATCTGATAAATATATGCATATATATTGTGGCAGATTCCAGAAATGTTGTTCCAGAACACACTAAGATGCCTTGTTGACGTAGTTAATTCTGAAACTTCTGCACTGGCTGCTGTTGCAATGCAAGCATTAGGTCATATTGGCCTGCGTGTTTCATTGCCTCCGCTTGTTAATGATTCTAATTCAGGTATACTTTATATGCGCTGACTCAATTTTCCTATCCAACAACTGCGGGTATATTATAGAAGTGTATGATTAATCTGCAGATAGCATTCTGATAATTTTGCGTGATAAATTGAGCAAGCTTATATCGGGTGATGACATCAAAGCAATACAAAAGATTCTTATATCTATTGGACATTTATGCGTGAAAGAAACATCATCTAATCAACTTGATGTAGCACTTGATCTGATTTTCAGTGTTTGTCGGTCCAAGGTATATCAGCTTCTCCCTCTTCCTGTTTTGTATAATGTTCTTGTTATAATTTGGGGCATATATTGTAGTCAAGTTTTGCTGGATGCCTTGTCTTGTGGAATTGCTCCAATCCCATAGTTAGCATGCCCAACCAATTTGGTGAACACCATATTTACTCCTTACACCCTTGACCAAAAAGAGTTAAGACTCCAGATGAAATTGCCAAAACCACCTTGCTACTAGAGATTGTTCTTGGACACCATATTACCATAATCCTAACCCTCATTTTCCTTAGACTTACAACACACTTTTCAACTAACCAAATAATCATTTCTACTCTCCCCAGCCATGGACTACAAAAACTCCTCCACAATGTTCTCCGACCTGTCATATAACCTAGCAAGAATTTTATACAACGAAAGATAATAAGGGGGGAAGGGGGAGGGGTAATAGACAAGGATGCTTGAATTAGTTATTTTGGCCATCCAGAGAAAAATAAACTCCTTCGTATCAAGTCTTTTTGCAATCTTTTGCTCCTCCCTCCCCCCCCCCAACCCCTGAAGAAATTGAAAAATAGAGGGTCCCACAATGATCAAGCTCGTACTACTACTCAAATAAGTTAGGACATTGTGCAATCCTGCAATTGACCATCTCATACAATTCTCCAATCCTCTCCAGAAGATTAACCCCTGCCAACCTGCACTTTGAAAGCTTAATGCTGATGTCAGACGCAATCCTAGAGACTTGTATCATAGAAAGCACATCTTAGAATTTTCCTTATCCTCAGGAAGGAAAATGGAAATCTTCAGTAAACTCCAAATGAAAAACCTCTGAACCCTCCTCCTCAGCCAACATATCTTACACAGTTACTTCTCATTGAAACACTAGTATTATTTAGGATCTTGCAATTTAATATTGTCTAGGAGTCTTATCATTTTCTCTTAGGAAAGATATTTATCTTAAATTGCTTTGCAAGTCATCTTTATCTCTAGAAGGCTAACCTGTGGTTCAAATGCTTTTTCAGAATATTATAAATGAAGGTACAATGATTGAAGTTTGGTTGTGTAGTGTTTTAAGTCCCTAAGTCATGCCTAAATACTATAAATTTCAGCATGACTCAACACATCAAGGGCAAACAGGAATAGAAGAATGAGATCTCCTTTCTTAACTCCAAATGTCATCCGTCACTTTGCTCACCATTGATATAGTAACCAAAAATAAAACCATACAGGAAAGGCACCTCTAATCCAATTCCTCCATCTTTCCCTAAAGTCCTTTCAAGTTCTGGCAATTAATTCTATTCAAAAGAGCATCTGTTAAGCCCACTATTGTAGCACCATCTCTAACAACCATCTACAATTTGCATTATTGGACTCTTATACTCCTAGCACTTTCTATCCTTTGAAACAGCTTAGAGTTTGCATCCTCTTCTCAGCCAATTCAATCTAGGCCTTCTATTGCCAATTAACCTCCTCATGGAGAACCTCATCTAGACCACTTCTTAATAATTCCATTATGTACTTTCTTGTTTTTTCAATTAAATTGTAGCATCTAAAGTGTCGCTTGTGTATCTAAATTTGCAGGTTGAGGACATCCTCTTTGCTGCTGGGGAGGCTTTATCCTTTTTGTGGGGCGGCATTCCAGTCAATGCTGATATAATTCTAAAAACTAACTATTCTTCACTATCCATGGCTTCGAACTTTCTCATGAGAGATCTGGACTCTTATATGTTAAAGCAGTTTCCTAATGAACAAAGCGAAGTTTTTGATGATTTTCATGCTTCCGTAAGAGATTCAATTACCAAGAAGCTCTTTGATGTTCTTTTATACAGTAGCAGGAAAGAAGAGAGATGTGCTGGAACTGTTTGGCTATTATCACTTACAATGTATTGTGGGCATCATCCTACTATACAGCAAATGCTTCCAGAAATTCAGGTTGTGTTAAGAAACCAAATATTTTCCTGTTCTCTCCTCCTTCCTGTATTTTAGCAAGTATTTTGCAAGCTCATGTATGGTTCATAAATAGTTTACTTACATTTTAGAATTGACAGATGTCACATGGGTCGTGTTTGGCAGTTGCATTTTTATAGTCCATATTGTAGTTTCATATATGTATGTGTAACCTTCTTTCAAAGGATAGAGTTATCTTTGCTAATGTGCATTTTGTAGATAAATTATTTGAAATTGTTTCTTGTTTGAATATTATTTGGCCTAGGGCAGTTTGGTAGGGCTGAAGGTGGACAATTAGGTTCTCACTTAATTTGCTTCTTTGGCTAAATGTAAGATTCACCTGTGGCTTTTCATTTAGTTGGATGTTCCTTGGGGAGGAAGCCCAAGGCTTTTTCTTTTTTTGAAACATTATGATTAGAAAAGGTTCTGAGTACCTTGATAATTGGCTTGTTGCTTTCTCTCTTTGGGCAGTCATATTATTCTGGTTCAGCCTTTCTTGTCCAGTATCCCACTTTATTAGTGAAAAAATGTATGAATTTATGTGTATTGAACAATGATTTGTACATGGGTATTTATACACTAACAATGAGGCTAACCTAGGAAAGAAATTAAATGCTAACATAAATCACTAAAGTTTAGGGATTATTAAACCCTTAATCTTAGCTTTAATCCTAGAGAGAAGATAATTACCATAACTATACATATACAACCACTAAACTTGATTATTTCCTATTCTATAATAATGCAATAAATATAGAAGATTATTTCCTTATTCCAACACTTCCCCTCAAGTTGGTGAATGGATGTTATCCATTCCAAGCTTGCTAGTTAAATTTTGAAAAGTGACACTGCATAGTCCTTTAGTAAGTACATCAACGAGCCGCTGGTAGGAATGAAAGGAGTACATATTAGACCACTGACCAACTTCTCTTTAATTAAGTGTTTGTCTACCTCAAAGTGTGTAGTGTGATCATGTTGAATAAGATTATGAGCAATTGTGATCGCAGGCTTGTTGTCACAATAAAGCTTCATCAGTCCTTTCCATACGATCTTCAAATCTTCAAGGATTATCTTGATCACAATAGTTCACATATGCAAAGTGCCATTGCTCTAAATTCAACCTCTGCACTAGATCTTGCAACTACATTTTGTTTTTTACTCCTCCAAGTTACAAGATTTCCTCGTAAGAAAGTACAATACCCTGTGGTGGACCATTTGTCAACTAACGATCCTTCATAATCTGCATCTGTGTAGGCTTCCAAAGTCAAGTTTTCTCCTTTCTTAAATAGAATGCCAGTTAAGTAATATAGTTTTACGTCTTATGTCACTTTATGTTTTAATTTCAGTTTTACTGTTACAGTTCTATTTCCGTTTTGTTTTGTTCTCGGTCAGTTATGACCCTTGTAGTTGTTTCTCTATAAATTCTTGTGGCATTTGTTCATTAAGCTTGCAATTGATCATTATGAAGCAAATGTAGTTAGAGACCCTTCAAACTAGGTTTGTCAAAACATGGGTGGCGTGGAGAATCTCCCAAACAGGCAGGCAACAGTGAACCACGTTTGTAGGCAACAGTAACTGGCAGTATGGTGACTCTAATGTTCTCCCAAATGAACCCTTAATTCACGTGGTGGTGGCGGCAGACAAGGTGGAAGTGGCAGACAAGGAAATAGGCTCACATGTCAGCTTTGTGGAAAGGTTGGCATTCTCTGTTTTGTTAACAACAGCGAACTCAGAGAACAGCAAGGATGGCAATTCTTCTCACTCTGCTTTCCTCATAACTCAAGATAATCTTGATAATTAAGATTGGGATCTTGATAGCGGGGCCTCTAATCATGTTCCCAGCAACCCTACTGTAGTTGAACAAGGTAAAAATTCCTCACAAAAGACTCATCTTGTTCTTGTGAACCAACCCAATCTGCATCAGTGAACACATCGATGCCTTGCCTTTTACTCTTTTTGAAGAGCCCTTTTCCAGGGGATCCTTTGAGATATTGCAGAATTCTATATGCAGCCTCTAAATGTGCTTCTCTAGGAGAATGTATGTGTTGACTGACCATGTTGACAATAAAGGCAATATCTGGTCTGGTATAAGAAAGATAGATCAACTTTCCAACTAATCTCTGATACCTTTCCCTGTCAACTGGTTCCCCATTAACTTCCATTTTATTGCTCAGTTCCATGGGGGTGTCACTTGGTTTACAACCAAGCATTCCAGTTTCTGTCAAAAGGTCAAGAACATACTTTCATTGTGAGACACTAATCCCTCTTTCTGACCTTGCAACTTCCATGCCAAGAAAATTACACATTTGCCCAAGGTCTTTTATTTCAAATTATGTGGCTAAGGTTTCTTTTACTCTTTCTATTTAGGCCAAGTCATCTCCTCGGAGAACAATATCGTCCAAATATACAATCAATATTATTTTTAGCCCGTTTTCACTCTGTCAAAAAAAGAGGGTGTGATCTAATACGTAAGACTTTTGAAAATCTATTGAACCACACCCTTGGTGATTGTTTTAGACCACATAGGGATTTGTTCAACTTGCAGACTTTGTTTTCCTCCCCCTCAAGTTGATTTAGGGACCAATCTAGGTTGACTACTAAAGACTGGAGGAGCCGGATAGTGTTAAGCTTCGCCATAGGTGCAAATGTTTCAATGTAGTCAATGTCATAGGTATGTGGAAAGCCTTTAGCAACCAGACGGGCTTTATAGTGTTCAATCGTCTCATCGGCTTTATATTTTACGATGATGACCCATTTGCAACCAATAGCTTTTTTTCCTTTGGGCCTTTCGATCACATCCCATGTGCCATTCTTCTCCAAGGCTCTCATTTCCTCCATCACAGCTCCTTTCCACTCAGGGTGCCTTAAAGCCTCTTGAATATCTCTTGGGATTTTTGTTCTGTCAAGGTTAGAAGAAAAAGCATAGAACTTGGGTTAAAGAGCTTATATGAAACAAATTTGGAAATGGGATGAAGAGTACATGACTTGGTTGGTTTTCTTAAGGCTATAGGTAAGTCATCTTTAGAAAGTTTAGGATTACCTTCTCGGACTCGACCTTTCTCTGGTACAGGGTGTTGTCGTCCAAGCACTTCCATGTTTCGTCGAGGCTCGAGTCCAACTCCTATCGTAGCGATGCCATCTTCGTGAAGTAATCAATAACAATCCGTTCACCCTACTTCGATTGCCGGAGCCTCGTTTTGATTTCAAATATTTTCGAGAAGTTCTCCTTGCTTGAGTAAGTTTGGTGGACAGCTTCCCAAATATCCGTGGCAGTCAACAAGAATAGGTACATCTTCCCTATTGTAGGTTTCATTGAATTCACCAGCCATGCCCTGATCAAGGATTTCTCCGATCTCCACTTCTGAGGACTGGTCTTGGGTTCCTTGATATCTCCAATGAGGTAACCCATCTTCCCTTTTCCTTCTAAAAGCAATTTTACCGACTGAGCCCATAGATGGAAATTCTTTCCATCTAGTTTCTCAATTGTGAGTTAGAAGGATGAATTTTTATTGAAAGTCATGTCCTCTATCTGGCTATAAGAGGTTTTGTCTTCTCTTTCATTCTCTCCGTCTCCTATCATTTAACGGTACGGACCAACGAGCCTTGCTCTGATACCATATAGAAAGAGTAGAGAGAGATAGAGGGAGATATGAGACAATATGAATTCTTATTCAAATGTATTTTGTTCTATACAGAGACCTGAATTTATACAGAAAGCAATGTCCTAAAAAGATAAAAAAAAAATAACAATATTAAATTGTAATAACTGTACATAAACACAAATTTGCACAAATCACTCAAGCATGATTAACGCCAGATATTATGGAGCAAATAGAGGATATTTTGACACCTTTAAATATTTAAGAATCTAATATATTGGATTCATGTGACTAGCAAAGAGTGAGTGCATGAATTGACTTACACAGTTCACGGAAAATGCAATATCAAGTCATGTATGGGCCAAGTAAATTAGCCTCCCAACCAACCTTTGAAATCAACCTTTATCCATTGGTTCATCATCAATTCTAGCCTCAAGTTTTATATTAGGGTCCATAGGTGTCTTGGCTGGTTTACACCAAACCCATCTCCTTCAATAGATCAAGAACATACTTTCTCTGAGAAACTGAGATTCCCATTTTGTTCCTCACAACCTCCATGCCTAAGAAATACCTCAAGGTCCCCAAATCTTTCATCTCAAATTCCTTTGATAACTTCCCTTTAATCTCTTGTATCTCAGCCACATTATCTCTAGTAAGGATTATGTCATCAACATATACGATCAAGAAAGTTATTTTCCCTCCTTGTAATTTGAAAAATAGAGTGTGGTCAAAATGAGCTTGTTTGAATTTGTGTCGCTGTACTACCTTAGTAAAACGATCAAACCAGGCCCTTGGTGATTGTTTTAAACCATACAATGATTACCTAAGTTGACAAACTATCGCATTCTTGCTTTCTGAGTCAAAACCCAATAAGAGGTCCATATAGACTTCCTCTTCAAGCTCTCCATTTAAAAAGGCATTCTTCACTTCCAATTGCTGTAGGGTCTAGTCCAGATTAGCTGCTAAGGAAAGTAAGACTCGAATAGTATTAATCTTCACAATCGGAGCAAATGTTTCTTGATAATCGATGCCACAAGTCTGCATGTATCCCTTCGCAATCAACCTGGCTTTATATCATTCAATTGAGCCATCCGCTTTATATTTTATTGTAAATACCCATTTGCAACATACAATTAGGCTGCTGGACAATTTCCCATGTTCCATTGATTTCAAGGGCCCCAATCTCCTCAAGAACAGCTCTCTTCCATTCAGCCTTCTTCAAAGCTTCATCTATTGTCTTTGGTATTTCCACCTCTAAGAGTTGTGTAACAAAGGCTTTCATGGATTGATGTGAATATCCAAGAAAATTGGACATAGGATGCTTCATACAGGTTCTCGATCTCTTCCTTAAGGCAATAGGTATTTCAAGTTCATTTAAACATGAGTCAGTACCTATACTGGGACTAGATTTAGGAACCTCTAGTTTATCCTGTTTGTGAATATTTTTCCTCCTGTTGTAAGTTATAGGAAATGGTTGTACTAGTCCTAATGCGGGTGGATTTGACAAAGTTGGTTGAGTATCATCCGATGACGAGGATTGAGGGGCAGGTTGTTGACTTTCTAAATGTGGCATGGGTTGAGAAACTTGAGAATCAAGAATACTTGGCTGTGATTGGGAAAAATTTTGAGGGGTATTGGACGGATTTTGAGGATCTGGATTAATTAACCAAAAAGCTTCCCAATTTTGAGTAGGTTGAGAAATCTCAAAAATTGAATCTGAAATATGAGGATTTTGAGGATAGTCTAGGAAATTATTATCCCAAAAATTAGGATCATAGTCTAGATTCCCCCCTCCCCCCCCCCCCCAAAAAAAAGACAAATTTTTTGTGAAAATATGGTTGGTGTTCAAAAAAGGTAACATCCCATGTGACGAAATATCTTTTTTTTTTTTAAAAAAAGGAGAATAGCACCTATATCCTTTTTGTGATGTCGAATGGCACAGAAAAATGCATTTGAAAGACCTGGGATCAAATTTGCTACAATGTATATCATGGTTATGGACAAAAATCGTGCAACCAAAAACCCGTAGGTCCAATTCAGAGAAAACCTGAGAGGTTGGAAATGCTTTTTGTAGTGAGGAAAGAGGAGTTTGAAACCATAGGACTCTAGATGGCATTCGATTAATAAGAAAACAGGTTGTTAACAGTGCATCCCCTCAAATACATTTAGGCACATTATACATGAACAATAAGGAATGAGCAACTTCAAGTAAATGATGGTTCTTGCATTCGAACACCCCATTTTGTTGTGGAGTGTTCACACAAGAACTTTGGTGAAGGAGACCATTTTTAAGAAGAAAGTTTTCAAGAAAAGAGTTGAAATATTCCGTTCCATTGTCAATTCGCAAAATCTAAATTTGAGAATTATACTAAGTTTTAATCATGGTATGAAAATTTTCAAATGTTTGTGCAACTTTAGATTTGTCACATAAGAGATATACCCAACAAACCGCTGTATAATCATCAATAAAGGAAACAAACCATTTTTTATTCAAAATGGAAGTTATACAAAATGGACCGCAAAGATCACTGCGAACAAGAAGAAAGGGCCTAGATTCTATGCTTTGCTAATTGACATATTTCACAAGAAAAAGACTCATTATTATGAAACAAGGGAGGAAACAAACGACGCATATAGGAGAAACTGGGATGACCAAGACGACAATGAAGAAACATGACCTGTTGTTGGCGAGAAGGATGACTTGAACCAGTAATCATATTGGAATTCTTAATAGGAGGTAAAATATTCACAAAGTAGTATAAACCAGCAATTTCTCTTGCACTCCCAATCATCCGCCTTGAGGTTTGGTCCTGAAACAAAAAAGTTGGGTGAGAACTTGACAATGCATTGCAAATCATTTGTAATCTTGCTAATAGATAGCAAGTTACACATTAAATTTGAAACATAGAGAACATTAGGAAGGAAAATTTTTGAATTAAGACAGACAGTGCCAACACCCAAAACTGGAGTAAAGGATCCATTAACAACTTGGATAAGTCAATTACTAGAGCTTGGAGAGTAAGTGGTGAAAAGATACCGAGAACTAGTCATATGATCAGAAGCACCCGAATCAATAATCCATGGCTCACCTTGATTTGAATTAGCCCAAAAAAAGGACATTGCAGTACCATTTGCCATCAAAGAACTGGAGGTAGTAGCAGGGGCGATTGTAGAGGTAGGAACCGAGGTATCTGAAGATAACTCAAAACCATTGCCTCTGCTTGTCCCAAAATTGGCCATGACTGCCTAGTCCTCCTCAACTGAGAAAATATGCTTTTAATGCCCTCATACCATAAAAGCATATAACTAGGAGGAAGACTGAAAGTACTGCTAAAGATTGTTTCTTCACTTGATTAAAAAATAGATACATATATCTTTTCTATTTATAAGCAAAATAAATAATAAATAAACTCTCCTAATCCAACTAACATACTAACTGAATAAATACAACAACAACAACAAAGCCTTTTTTAACTAGGTGGGGTCGACTACATGAATCGTATGACGTTATTTAGCTCTATCAATAACCAACTCTTTAGGTATCTCATTCATCGAAAGATCTCATTCAATGACTTATACAAATGTCTTTCTTGGTCTTCCTTGGCCTTTTCTCACATGACTTCATACCATTTGCTCAACCCTCCTTGCTAGCGCTTCCAATTATCTTCTTTAAACATGACTATACCACCTTAAACGATTTTCTACCATTTTCTCCTCAATAGGTACCACTCCAACTCTAATTTGTATATAATCATTATGAATCATATCTCGTCTTGTATGACCACACATCTATCTCAACATCCTTATCTTTGCTACCCCAATTTTGTGTTCTTGTTGTCCTTTCACTGCCCAACATTCAATCCCATATAATATTACCAGTCTTATAGCCATACGATAAAACTTCCCTTTGAGCTTATTAGGTACTTTCCCTTCACAAATAACTCCTGATGCTTTTCTCTATTTTACCCACCCAGTTTGTATCCTATGTATAACATCCCCATTAATTTCACCTTCATCTTATATAACTGATCTCAGATACCTGAACTTTAACACTTTTGGTATAACTTGGTCTCTAATTTTAACCTCCAACTCATTTCTAGCTTGCCGCTCATTAAACTTACAATGTAAATATTCTGTCTTACTCCTACTCAGATGGAAACCCTTTGATTCTAAAGTACACCTCCATAGCTTGAGTTTAGAGTTAATCTCTTCCCTTGACTCCGCCATGAGGACTATAACATCAACAAAAAGCATACATTTAGAGATTTCTTCTTGAATGTGTTCCGTCAGAACGTCTAAAACCAAAGCAAACAAATAAGAGCTCAAAGATGATTTCTGATGCAGGCCAATTTTAATGGGAAACTCTCTAGTTTCCCCTCTAGAAGTTCTCACACTAATTGTTGTCCCCTGATACATATCTTTTATAGCTTTAATATAGGCAACACGGACACCTTTCTTTGCCATGGCTTTTCACAAAGCTTCTCTTAGTATTTGATCATAAGCTTTTTTCAGATCAATGAAAATTATATGCAAGTCTTTTTATTTACTCCGATACTTCTCCATCAACTGCTTAGTAGATAAATAGTTTCCATAGTAGACCGCTCTGGCATAAAATCAAATTGATTCTCAGAAATACCCGTCTCAATTCTTAGCCTACATTCGATCACTCTTTCCCATAATTTCATAGTGTGATTCACAAGCTTAATCCCTCGTTAGTTTGCGCAGTTCTGGATATCCTTTTTATTTTTATATATTGTCACTGAAGTGCTTCTTCTCTATTCCTCAGACATTTTTTTGGACTTTAAAATCTCATTAAATAGAATAGTTAGCTAGATAGTACCCTCCTCTCCTAAACACTTCCAAACTTCAATAAGAATACTATCAGGGCCGACGACTTTACCATTATCTATTCTTCTAAGAGCTTCTTTGACCATGCCAACCCTAATCCTATAATAATAAATCAAATTTTGTTCACCCTCTTGGGTTGTTAAATCAATCATATCACTATTTGACCTTGCTCCGTCATTAAAAAGCTTGTGAAAGTAACCCTCCATCTGTTTTTAATATCTCCATCTGTAACCAAAACTTTTCCTTCTTCGTCCTTAACCCATCTTACTTGATCCAAATTTCTAGATTTCCTTTCTTTGTTCTTCGCAATTTCGTAAATCTTTCGTTCCCCCTTTTTCATTCCTAAGTCCTTGTAAAACTCTTCAAACGCTTTAATTCGAGCTTCACTTACTGTTTTTTTAGTCTCTTTATTGGCCTTTTGATACCTTTCCTAATTTTCCATGTTATTGCACAAATGTATAGCTTTGAAGCATTCTCCTTTATATTTAACCTTCTCTTGAACGCTCTCATTCCACCAAGAAGACTCCTTATCTCTTTGTCCAAAACCTTTTGATTATCCTAAAAGTGCTTTAGCAACCTTCCTAACCCTCTTGGTCATTTCATCCCACATGATGTTAACACTTTCTTGCGACTCTCAGGCTCCTTCCTCCAACAGTTTCCTCTTGAAAATCTGTTGTTTCTCTCCCTTTAGCTGGCACCACTTGATCCTAAGGTTCATCACCTGTCGATACTTTTGTTTTCGCCTTAATAAGCACGTCAAGGACCAAAATCCTATGTTGAGTTGCCACGGGTTCTCCAGGGATCTTTTTACAATTTTTACAGATTTTTCTATCTGGGTTCCTTACCAAAAAGAAGTCAATATGTGACCTTGAGGTTCCACTCTTACATGTGATTAAATGCTCCTCTTGCTTCTTAGAGCAAGTGTTGACAATCTTGAAATTATGAGCAATTGAAAAATCAAATATAGATTGTCTTTCCTCATTAACCTCTCCAAAACCAAAACCACCATGTGCCTTTACATACTGTCTTGCATCTTTCCCTACGTGGCCATTAAGGTCCCCTCGATAAAAATCTTATCCTCTAGTGGAATGCCTCTAACTAGCCCCTCCAAATCTTCCCAAAACTTTTTCTTAAAATGTGCTTCCGTCCCTACTTGGGGTGCATAGGTACTTATGATATTGATAGTATCCTTTACAACAATTATTCTTAAGGATAGGATCTTGTCCCCAATCTTTTTTACCTCCACCACATTCGACGTTCATTCCTGTCTACTGTCTACTATAATACCTACCCCATTCTTTGTCCTTACTTTCCCTGTGCACCAAAACTTAAATCCTAAACAATCAAACGTCTTAGCCTTTTCTTCAACCCATTTAGTCTCTTGAAGGCACAAAATGTTAATTTTTCTCCGCTTCATGGTGTCAACAACCTCCATGAATTTCCCTGTCATGGTCCCAATATTTCATATACCAGTCCTGATCTTGCTCTCTTAAACTAGCTTCTTTACCCGCATTCGTCCAGAAACATGCGGGAACCCTTGCTCATTTAACACTACATCCGGGCGTCGATGTAGCGACTTTCGCTCACTTGTCACTGTACTCGAGCCATACAATGCATTGCTTATGGGCAACGTCCTAGCATTAGCATAATATCATCGTTGATCCATGTTCATGAGAGTTTCGACAAAGTTTTACGTTGGTTGTCAAAGGCCTAACATAACCCTCTTCCTTTACCCAGACTTGAGACCGGCTATAAAACATAGGTAGAGTTACTAACTGAATAAATAATAAAAAAAATGTAGAGTTACTAACTGAATAAATAAAAAAAAAATTAACTCTCCTAATCAAACTAGTATACTAACTGAATAAATAAATAATAAACTAACATCCTTGTCTAATGATCTGATCTACTATTGTACACTTCAACAGTTATTTTAGATTTTATGCCATTCTCTACCAACCTTGATAGGATAATTTGAACCTATATTCTTGTAACTCCTAATTCCAATTATTTTCCTTTCTCCTAATATGGACAACTTCATCCTTGACAAGCCCATTTGGAATTTGGAATTCTTTTATGGTCACGTCGTTTGTTTGTGCTGATAAATCATTTGATTATTTGAAAATGTCTTGCAAATTAAGTGGGAGAGTTAAATGATTTAGATTTTATTATCTGGGAGGCTTGGAGTATGTTATTTTCTTGGTATCTCATAATTATCTCTTATCATTGTTTCTTGAGATTATCTTGTAGTTAGTTTCCATTTTCAAAATCTTATAGATAATAGGAAGGATGGGGCTGCCATTGAGTTTATGCGCAAGCCTTTCCATTCACCATATTTATGTTGTAACCATAAATTGTAACAGTTTGGACTGTGGTACTCAATAGGATTAATACTATTGATATGGTGCAGTAGGCCAAATATAGCTCTTTCTTGGATATATGTCCTAAGTCTGTATCTCAACCTAATCAGCCACACATATATTCCAACATTGTTCGGTGGCTGCCTTTTTATGAAAAAAGCAGTTTGGAGCACTTGGTGAATATGACATCAAGATGTTCCTTGCTTTGTTTATAGAACGTTCTCTTGTACCATATCACTGCTGTAGCAGCATCAAGGAACCTTGAATATCAATTTAACAAGTATCATATAAATGCAGGAGGCTTTTTCTCACCTACTTGGTGAACAAAATGATCTCACCCAAGAACTGGCCTCTCAAGGCATGAGTATTGTGTACGAGCTTGGTGATGCGTCTATGAAAAAAAACTTGGTGAATGCAATTGTGAGTACTTTGACTGGCTCGGGGAAGCGGAAAAGAGCCATCAAAGTGAGTTGTTAATCTCATATCTTCTTTTCTTTTAGTTTTGCTTACTTCTTTCTATCATTTATTCTTGTTCTTGGACTTCAATTCTTTGGAATTTGTCTGCAGCTTGTAGAAGACACCGAAGTATTTCAAGATGGAGCTCTTGGTGAAAGCGTTAATGGCGGGAAACTGAACACTTACAAAGAGTTGTGTGGCTTAGCAAATGAGATGGGTCAACCAGACTTAATTTATAAGTTCATGGATTTAGCTAATTATCAAGCTTCCCTAAATTCAAAGAGGGGTGCCGCTTTTGGCTTCTCTAAGATAGCAAAACAAGCAGGGGATGCTCTTAAGCCACATTTACATTCATTGATTCCAAGGCTTGTACGCTACCAGTATGATCCTGATAAGAATGTGCAGGTACTTCTCATATATAAATATATATATATATATATTATTATATATTTATATATATATATATATGTAAATATTAAATATTTTATAGTTCCCAAGGCTATCATTTTCTTTTCGTACTTTCATTGCCTTTTGCAGTTAACACTTGCTCATTCCCCGAAAGGGCACCAAATACATCATTTTTACTAATGATATCAATTCTTTTTGTCATGTTCATTTGATACTTGGAATATGAAGAATGATAGCCTTGAGTTATCTAACAATTTTCTATTACTTCGCAACAGTCATATACTTGCCACAGTACCTCCTTTTATATCCTTCCTATAGGTCAGTAGTTTAGGATTTTGTAGTACCTCCTTTTATATCCTTCCTATAGGTCAGTAGTTTAGGATTTAGTAGTTATTTCTAACTTTATAATGCCAGCAATAATTGCCTATCCTGACTAACAATGTTTACTGATCCCCTTTTCATGCAACAATTATTCCCCCCTTGAAATTTAATTTGTGTTGTAAAGAATTAATACAACATAGGCTACAGAAAAGTTGGGAAAATGTTCTCTAATAGCTGGTGGGGATTCCCAAGCAGCATCCTCTGTGTTGGCATGCTTCCATTGGATCAAAACTTGGGTCAGGGGCAGATTTCCTCTTTTCACCACCTTTCTAGCCAGAATCTTCTCAGGTTTTATAGTGAATTGACCTTGTCTATCTGTAGTTGGTAGCTAAGTTTAGGCTGGGTCAGTTTCCCTTATGCTTTTCAAGCAGAATACAGAGAATTTTGATGAATTTATTCGTAATGAAACTAAATCCTAATATTTGTAGAGAGGTGGCTAGCCTTCCAGTCCATAAATCTAGGAGAAAAATAGGAGAATCCCTCTTAAATAAGGAATCCTCACTAAATTGGGAAAGCAAATAATTAGTAAATAACTTATCCTTATCTATTAGAGAAGTATATCCTAATCTATCATTTTAAAAAATAAATAATTTCCTAAACATAAGAATTGGCTTCCTTCTACAAATACTGGATGGATCTTCTACTTTGTGAAGTGGCTTGGAATATGTGGAATAGGTTATTTGTTTTTTTTGGGAGGAAATTTGGCTGAGGCCAGGTGATCATGGTGCCTTTCTCTCAGTCAAATTTAGGGCTTCGAAAGGAGAAATAAAGCTTTATGGCAATGTGCAATTTTGCAATTTTTTGTGTATTTGGTTGGAGAGGAATGCAAGTGTTCAAACAGCAATTCCTTCCATCAAATCTTCTTTGGGATAGGATTAATTTTATGGCTTCTCTGTGGGTTTCTGCAAGTGGTCTCTTCAAAGGATTGTCTCTTGTGGATACCCCAAGGGGTTGGAAAGCTCTATTGTTTTAAATTTTTTCTTTTTTCCTTGCTTTAGTATTTCACAGGGAGGATTTCTTGTCCTCCAGGTTCTATTTTTTCCATGTACTTTCTTCTCTGATTATTAAAATTTTCTTTTTTTTTTTTAATGAAAAATTTTATGGGGCTTCAATTTCATTCTTGAGCCCTCCAGCGAAGCAACATATGCCAGTTCTCCAGTCCATTCAATCTGGAAGACCAGTTCTTCAAACTTCTCTTGTAGTCTGTTGCTGCCCCTTCTTTTTGAGATTCTTTAGTTTTTTGATAGAATCCACATGCAACACTGTTCCAAATGGATGCCCAGGCAACCAATAATACAGTCCAGCCAATCCATCTCTCTTGTTCTCTTGGTATTGATGAATGCTTGGGAAAATGTCACAAATTCCCTTCCAAGTGCATGCTGATTAGTTTGATTATTTGCTTCCTCAGTGTGTAATCTACTTCAATAAATTGCTTGCAACAAAAAACCAATCCCTTGAAGTTGCTGCCATCAGACCTTGGAAACTCAATCTTGGTAAATCTCATCGGAAAGTAGGCACTGGGCTGCAAGTAGACAGCAAACTCTCTCCCTCCATTTCTGTTTGCTTCCATGTTAGCATCTCCATAGGAACTCAATGCCACCTAGAGGAGCTTTGACACCATTTCAGTGAGCATGCCTTCCATCATCCTCATCGAACTTCACATGACCTCAAAACAAGTCTGCCCTACTTGTTCCAGATCCCTAAAATGATCCTGAGACCTCCTCTCTTTTGCCATGACTGTCCAAGATTGAGCTTTGATACCAGAATGATACTTGGAATGTGATGAATGATAACCTCGATCTATCTAACAGAATTTCTATTACTTCTAAACAATCATATACTTGCCTAACTGCCCTCCTTTATAGTCCTTCCCAGGGGAAAGCCAGTAGTTTAGTAGTTAGTTATTACTAACTAACTTCATTCAGCTAACAATTATTGCCACTTCTAACTAACAATGTTTTCCAATCCCCTTTGCCATGTAGCATCTTATTATTTTCAGTTGTTTATTTTACTTGTTGTCTTTCTGTTTAGGATGCTATGGCACATATATGGAAATCACTAGTGGCAGATTCAAAGAAAACCATTGATGAAAACTTGGATCTCATCATGGATGATTTGCTTAATCAATGTGGATCCCGACTTTGGCGCTCACGTGAGGCATCATGCCTTGCCCTTGCAGATATCATCCAAGGACGAAAATTTTATGAGGTCATTAAGATTATTGTCAATTTTACTGATTTAATATAAGAACTTGAAGTTTGCATTCTTTTGTGGGTTCTATTGTTTATACCTTTTGCGTAAGACATCTGATCAGCAGGATGATTACTACTTATATCATGTTAATTATATGGTTGGAGAGGAACAGAAAAATCTTTAAGCGGAAAGAAAGAAGAAACTGTTAGTTATTTTTTAAAAAAGGGAAGTTTTTTCATGTCTTCTCTTCTGAATAGGCTACGCTGTTAAGCCAATAGTAATACTGTGTGTATATATTGGACCTGATTAGTTAGTATCATACTATTGAGGTACAATTACATATTCTAATGTAAAACATAATAGTTTAATTAACTTGATAAAGGGAATGTTAAGTTCTACCCAAGAATAATTTCACTTGGACATAAGATTTGGGTCTTTTTTTTAATATGCTACAATGGTCATTCTTCCTAGTTCTAATTATTATCTAATTGTTGATTATGCTTAATTCTTGAAAGCACTCTGCATAATCAGAGTTGTCTATCCTTTGAGTGGTTATAAAGTTTAAGCTCCATAAGATGTATTTGTGAGAGGAAGACCCTTTAATGGTTTAACCTTCTTATAGTCTGGCTCAAAATATACTACATTCTAATTAGATAACTTCCTAAACACAAACGTGTGCACACACAAACACTGTCTATTTGGAGCATCTTGAAATGCCTTCACTCTTATTCATATGACTCTCTTTCATCTTTTTCTGCAGGTTGGAAAGAATCTAAAAAGATTATGGTCTGCAGCATTTCGTGCCATGGATGACATAAAGGAGACTGTCAGAATTTCTGGTGAAAAATTATGTCGTGCTGTCACTTCATTAACAACAAGGCTTTGTGATGTTTCTCTAACTGATATGTCAGATGCCCACCAAGCCATGGATATCGTTTTGCCTTTTCTGCTTGCAGAAGGCATATTAAGTAAAGTTGACAATGTTCGGAAGGCATCAATTGGAGTTGTAATGAAGCTTACAAAGGTGAAGAAGTTTTTGCTGTGTCACTGACTTCTGACTTGTGTGCATATGTTTAGTGCCAACATACAGCTATATATCATTCTTTGTAGCAAAATTATTTGCAATTGTTTGTCTGACTCGCAACCTGCTTCGGTTTGTATGTTATGTACCAATGTTCACAGTCTTGTGCCAGTCTTCCCTTTGGGGGAAAAAAAATATAAGACTTGAATTTGGCAAGTAATGAAAAAAAAAAAAGACAATAAAATTGATAGGTTGAAGAGATTTACAGTTCTGAAAGCTCTTAAGTCTGATAGCAATAGCTGCTTAAGAGTGTGGTCTTTCAAATATTTTCTGTCTGATTCCCATGTGGTCATATAGTGTCTTCTTGTGTAGATAAATTAGTGTTTTGAAGGACATATTCCCCCAGTCAAGCACAGTCTTTTTTACCTGGTCTTCAATCATGTTTCTCACTTATAATGTCCATAAGCTTAAATCAGTATATTAGTGTTTTGTTATCTTTTTTTGGTATTTCATTTAGTTTCTACAATATGAACTTTGTTAGTTGTCATTTTGACTTTGTTTCTCAAATGGTGATTGTGTTAGGTTTATCAGTTATTAGTATGGCTCTTTTGCCACTATATATTGGCACTGTTCTACAGGTTTCTTCTGTTGTTGAAGGCAACTTATTTTTTAGCCCTTTTTGTTACTGTCTCTTCAGCATGCTGGAACTGCAATTCGTCCACATTTGTCTGCTCTAGTGTGCTGCATGCTTGAAAGTTTATCAAGCCTAGAAGACCAAGGACTCAATTACGTCGAGGTATGGTGGAATGATCTGTACACTTCTAACATTAAAAAATTTATAGACTTATTGTTGATCATTTGTTTATATATCTTTATTTTTCTAGCGTCATGCAGAAAATGTTGGAATACAGACAGAGAAGCTTGAGAATTTGAGAATTTCCATTGCCAAAGGTTCTCCTATGTGGGAAACTTTAGACTCATGCATAAAAGTTACAGATGCAGAGTCTCTTGATGCTTTGATTCCAGCACTTGCTCATTTAGTGCGATCCGGGGTGGGCCTTAACACTAGGTCTGTCTTTATGACATATTATGCAAATTTGACAAATTATTATCAGCATTTTTCTTTGCATTGGCTGCCTGCTTGTGCTGTTTCAAATAATCTTCTTGGTATTGCATTGCAAAGTGGGTCTTACTATGAAATTTGAGGAGCTTTTGTTGATTAATATGGAGGTTTTAAAGAAAAGTATAGGAAGAACCGAGAGAGAGTTGAGAGAAAAGAATATTATATTTCTTGTGTAAATCAATTACAGAGTACCCAGAATTTATACAGAAGTAATGATCCTAAAAAGGAATAAACAAATATGTGTAACGGCTATACAATCAAGGCAACGGCTATAAAATAAAGACTAATAAAAAATGTAATCAACCCAAATCACTCAAAATATCACCGAGATTGTAGGAGAGATTTGAGGATATTCTAACAAAAAGTAGCATAGGATTCGTGGAAATGCTCAATTTTCCAATGTCATTGTGTACAGTTGGACATGAGAGAAATTTTAAGTAGTCAATGCCTTTACCATTTTGGTTGTGTATGATTTCACATCCTCCCTTTACGTTCCTTGCTTATCCTTTTTTATGATGTTTTAGGATATTCTACTATAAGTGATTACCCAAATTTTGCTTTAGATTTCATATCAATAGAATTTGCATTGATGATTACAAAATTACGAGACTGTTCGCACTCCCAATTGAGCAAAGCACAATGTTGATTACAACTTTATAAAAAGCATTGAATTCCAAAAGAAATCAGAAATTTTGCAATATTTCATATATAGTGTATACTTGGAAGAAATATGTCAAAAACAGAGCTGAAACTCTTAATTTTTCCAGTTGCAAGTGGAGCTTTCTTACATCCAATAGAACTTTCAAATTTCAATGTTCTTCTGTGGGACATGTGTTCTCCAGAATTTCTCACTAGAATTCTTTCCCTTCAGATTCTTCTCTCTAGGATCTTCCAGCACTTTTTTTCTCTCTCAAGATTTTTTTTACCACCCTTTTTTATGAAACCACAGCTTTCATTTCTGGAGAAGACCTGATATAGATGCTCAGGTATTTGTGGTAAGTAAATAATTCTTTCGTTTTCCAAGAAGTGATTTTTATCCTATTTTATCTTGTCAGAGGTTATAATGAAAATCACTCAGGGGCTTTCACTCAAAAGATCTAACTTGATTTGAAATTGTCCTTGACATGGATTTTTAGAACTCTAATGACCAATCAATTAGCAGTTCCATCCTTGCTATCCTCTATTCTTTTAATTAAAATAAAGTTTCAGTACAAGTTATTATAGGTCTGTGATTTGTCCATACGAGCTCAGTGGTAGCCCAGGGATGAAATCTTTTAAGATAACATTGCTGCAGTTATTTTTCTAAGAGAAAGAAGGCTTATTATTTTTATTCTCTCCTACAACTCTTGTTAAGGCTGTCATCTTCTGCACCTGCTCCTTTTTGAATTCTCTGGACCTTCCACCATTTTAGGTAAGATCATCAACTATTATTCTCTCTGGGCCTAAATCCTAAAGATTCTTGGGTGACTGGCAGCCTCTAAAGTAGTTCCAATATCAGGCCAATAGCCAGGGCTTTTTGAATGGTCCTTGTTTTATTGCTTTTGGACTCTTTCTAAATATTTCGAGTGTTATAAATGTGCCACAGACAAGAAGACTTTATATTCTCTTTTTTCTTTATTGTTAATAAATTCCTTCAATCCAGAGAAGGAAGGATTGTCAGAATTTTATCCTTATATCTTTAAGGAAGAAACTCCATAATATTTTGAACTCATGATTATGAAGCACCAATACACAAATTTGGCAGATAAACTGGTATGATACTCTTAAAGGGCGATTTTCAACCCTGAAAACGCATCTCTCTCTCTCTGCTGATTGTGAACTGTGAGTGGCTCCCCTGATCCACAGCCCCAGTGCCTCTTTGCATGTCAAACTTCTGTTGTTTTCCATCATTATCTGTTGTTTACCCTCTGCTAGTCATTTTGCCACATTTAGGTTCCTTCCATATGTGCATTGAATATTTTAAATTTATCTTACCATATCCATGTATCATGTTAATTCAGATACAATACATATACCTGCGTTAGTGTGATATAAGGTTCTGAAGAATAGTGTTCCTTTTTTCTTTTTTCAAGCGTCCTTTCTTTGCCCAAAAACCCAATACAAATTGTTGTCACCCTTTAGTCAAAGAATGAAACAATAGCTCTACTCTCTGTGGCTTCATACTCAAAGTAATACAGGTGGGTCTTGTCGATAAGACTTCCTGATTAATCATTTCCTGTTGTTTATTTCATTCCATTTGGGTACCTCTTACAGACAAAACTCAAAACATGTAAAGGTGTTCTGAGACTTTGTCTGGAATCTACATTAGATATACTTTTGTAATCCCTTATAACTGGCAATAAGAGTGTGTCCCCTTCAACTAACAAGAACTTCTGTCATGTCCATGGGTGCAACTATAAATTTTCTAATAACTTGTAATGCTTTCTGTACCATTGCAGGGTTGGTGTGGCCAACTTTATTACCTTGTTGCTTGAGAGAATTGGCGCTGACATCAAGCCATATTCAAATATGCTTGTAAAATTGTTGTTCCCTGTTGTTAAAGAGGAAAAAAGTGCTGCTGTAAAACGTGCTTTTGCTAATGCCTGTGCAAGAGTCTTAAACTATATAGAAACCTCTCAAGCGCAAAAGCTAATTGAAGACACTGCAGCTCTGCATGCTGGTGACAAGAATTCTCAAATTGCATGTGCATTTCTATTGAAGAGCTATTCATCCATGGCATCAGATGTTGTTAGTGGACATCTTGCAGTTATTATTCCAGTTGTTTTCCTCTCAAGGTTTGAACTGCTAATCAATATTTTCCTTCCTTAAATTGTTGATATTTTTAAAATTCCCATACCATTTTCAATCACAATTATGCAGAATGATAAGGGTGATTTCTTATCTATATCAATATTTCATGATGTAATTATCATATGGGGATTAGTTGTTTCTCATGATGTTTGTCATGTGCAAATCTAGTTTGGAAATGTTGGGCTATCTATTTTTTTAATATTGTTGGGCAGCTACTTACCATTAAAATAATTTGATTGGTGTGGTTGGTGAATATTGGGTGTATCCCTTGAATTTGTGGAAGTTTCTTGTTTTTCATTTTAAAGGTTTTGATAAAAAGACGGAACTGAAATTGTGTCTGTGCAGTTTATGGAGTTCTCAGGTATGTTTGGTTGGAGAGTGTAAGCACACTTTTTTAAGGTTATCTTTATGGCCGTGGATGTTTTATGAAATAGGACAGTGTTTATGTCTTCTCTCTTGTGCTCTCCCCATGGTTCTAACATGCAGAGACTGAACAACTATGTTGCATTCTTGATTCTCTGGTTGTTTTCGACTTTTACTGTGTGTGTCTTTAGGATATCTTGTCCTCCCACTAGTTGTACTTCCTTTGTTTTCCCTCAATAAGATTTTTTTTTTTTTAAATCATTGATTACGATAAGGTTTTTAAATTTATTTCTATTATCTTGTTTGTCTATTATGCTTTGGCCATTGTACGTATCCAATAGGATAATTAACTTTTAAATATTATAACCAGATTAGTGTATCTTATCTGTTACTGAGTTTTAGGCATCAAAGGGGAACCTAGAGTCTAGGAAAGGAAAACAGTTATTCTTCACTGAGTATAGGCATGTCTGTACCAAGATCAGAAATATGAGAAGCATTCAAAAGTTATTCAATTATCAAAAATTAAAAAGAGTTCCATTAACGGAAGTGTATTATAGTCTTCTTTAGCCATTCCTTGCTGTTATACAGCTAACAATTTCGTATTGACTATAAGTCTATTTGTCAATAACTAAGCACATTTTATATCATTGGTCATAGAAAATGTTTAATCTTTTGCAGATTTGAAGATGACAAACATGTTTCCAGCCTTTTTGAAGAACTATGGGAAGAATATACTAGTGGGGAACGGATTACCCTCCACTTATACTTGGCAGAAGTTGTTTCACTTATTTGTGAAAGTATCTCATCATCATCATGGGCAAGTAAAAGGAAGGTTAGTCTTGCCTTTATTTTCTGCCCATATCTCAATGATTGATTTCACCTCATTTTGGTTGTTTTTGTATGAATGTTTGCTTATTTTCTATCGCTGTATCTGCAGTCTGCACAGGCTATCTGTAAGCTTAGTGAAGTTCTGGGTGAATCTCTTTCCTCACACCATGAAGTTCTGCTTAAATCCCTTATGAAGGAAATTCCTGGTCGCTTGTGGGAGGTAGGAAGATTAAGTTCACTAGGGTGAAAATATGTTAGTTTATTTATTTGTTTGTTTTAGTATTACTGGTGAATATTTTTAGCATATTATTGATTTGGTCTGCCAATTTGGTTTCTGGAAAATAAAACATCTCAATTTAATCACTAAAAATTTTCTTCTATTTCAATTTGATCTTTCTTGTTGCCAAATCGCCAAACCTGTTTGCTGTCAAATCTCAAATGTGTTGTCAAAACATCACTTTGACATACGAGGGCGAAAAATCGAGACAAAAGCAATCTTTTGGGAGCTAAATTGAGACATTTTATCTTACAAGGACCAAAATGAGACAAATATAATCTTTCATGGACCAAATCAATAATTTACTCATCTACTTCTGGCAAAATTGCTTAAGCTTATTGTGCAAGTTCCCCTTACTAAGATACAAGTATGACAGGGAAAGGATGTGCTGTTGCTAGCATTAGGTTCTCTGTCTACATCCTGCCATAAAGCAATCCCCCCTGAGGGTCCCACCTCTTCTGTTGCCATTCTGAATTTAGTATCTTCTGCATGCAGCAGAAAAGGAAAGAAGTACCGGGAAGCAGCTTTTTCCTCTCTTGAACAGGTGAGCAATTCATAGTGGTTGCTGCAAAGTAATATGGAAAGGCTTTCTTCTCTATGTGAAATTACTCTTACACCTATTAGCATCCTTGTCCCTTAATGAATGGCAGCATGAGAACTCCATGTCTGTCCGTTGTGGAAATCACAGATTATGTATGTCTGTGTAATATCTTAATGACAATTGTGAAAAGTTTATCAATTTTGGAGTGCACTAATATTAAACCTATTTTCTGTAATCTTTTTCCTTTTTAGTGAATAACTGGGAAAATTTCATCTGATATCTACTCTTCTTTTCCCCATTTAGATGATAATGATAATGACAAAAGGATGAAAAGCTTTGAGCCAGGAATAGATATAGTTCCATGAACATCAGAGGCTAAGTGATGGAGAATGAAGTGATAATAATTATGTTAATTTTATTAATGCTTGACGAATTTAGATTTTGGGTTTTATCAGGAGTCTTTGCAAAAATTAGGGTTTAGTTGTTTGGGTCAAAAGATAGCTTATTACTAGTAGGATTGGGGTTCTACTTCCTTTTTTAAATTTGAATTTCTTCCCCTTCCCAAAATGCATTTAAGCCTCATTCCAAATTATACATTCTTGTTTCAACCATTCCCTGCTCTAAGCCTATTGTCAGGACCCCATTTCCAATGCAGATATCAAAACACTCCTGACTTTAAAGAATTTTGACCATTATTACCTTTGCAACCACCTAGTTCAATGAGAACTGGTTGAAGAAAATTAAAGGCAAACTGATGATTGGATAGTTGAATTTACCAACATAAAAATATTTTTTTAAAAATAATGCCATGGGTGGCGGGACTTCAGAAATCAAGCTGCAAAAACATTAATTGTATATTTCACCTTTTAAACCTCTTTAAAAGGATAATAAATTAATAAAAAAGACACCATTTCTAAACTAAAAATTAACAAGCCCCCTGCTTCTTGGTGTTGTTCATTTGGATCTATCTCAGTGAAATCCTGTAATGGCGCTGCTAGTATTCTGTAGTACCCAGACCCTTTTTTTATAATTTCTAACCAATATTGTTAGAACTTTATTGGAAGATAAAGGGATGAGTAAGTAGGATGATAATAAAAAGAATTGGAAGAAAAAAAGTTTATGAATGTCAATGGGTCTAAGATCTTCGATTACTTGCTCTTCATGTAGAGAATTTTGGAAGAATGGATGAGAAAACAACTAATTTAGGTGTCCCTTGACCTTGTGATGTTGACTTCTGTAAATTCGACCACTTTTCATATATTTCTTGATAAACTGGAATCCTAAACCATTTTCCTTGTTTGTTTTCCAGGTTATAAAGGCCTTTGGCAATCCAGAGTTTTTTAAAGTAGTTTTTCCGTTGTTATTTGATTTCTGCAATTCAGAATCCTTCAAGTCCGGGCAAACACCTTTGATCAGTGATACTACTGAAGCAGGTTATGACAAATTCTAGATATTAATTTATATGCTGCAAGTGTTGTCTATCTTCTTTATATGGTGTGGGGCCATCTCAATTAGACATTTAATGCAGTTTGATATTTATTATATGTGGCAGCAAAATTTGTGAAACCATAGTTTTGAAACTTCAGCTTATGAACTCTAGTGTTTCTATTTATTGTAGTTCATATTACTACAAGTAATGAATAATTATTCCTTTCATCATTGTGGCATCACAATGAACGGAGAAGTGATAAAATGGGTCTTTGTTAGTCTTCTTACAGATTCATTACCAACTTCTTATGATACAACCTAACTTTTCATGTGAAAAATTGTCTGGCAAGAATGTCCACACATAATACTAGTTTTACAGGCATTTGCTTCGTCATTTAGCCTTCCATGGGATTTGATGCTCAATATCACCCTAAAGCACCTTCTCAAAATTCCACCATTATCTGTTTTCATTCATTTAGAATTTGCTTCCTTCTTAGGGTGAGGGGGGAAAATTTTATATATATATACACCCCCAGGATCATCCACCCCGCAATTGTGAAAAATCACATAACTCCAACATCTCTAGTTATGGCAACAACTACCATTACTTGGAAATTTTTGCCTCTAGTCTTTTTACCTAGGCTATGTATCACAAATCAGATAATCATCCTTCAGTGGCATTCAAGCCACCCCTTGGCTACCAAAATCCCTGGGGATAACTCCGATGACTACATCTGTTTGATCTATCTTTTTGACCTGTCATAAATGAAATATTCTTGGTTTATTAGAACAATAGGAGTATTGGAACTCCGAAAAAGAAGCTATTCCTTCCAGATTGAAGCATTCTATTATGCCAGACTCCACAAGCATTTTGAATGATATCCATGTTTTTTGTAGATTTGGACAGTGCCGAAAATACTTTTGTTCCACACAGCAAAGTTGTAGACTGTTTGACATCTTGCATCCATGTGGCACATGTAAATGATATTCTTGAAGAGCAAAAGAGCTTAATACACATGTTCAATACATTCCTCTCACCTGGGCATCAATGGACAGGTATTTTTTGTGCTTCCTTTCTTCCTTCTATAGATCATTGCCTTATGGTTTATTATATTTATTAAATAAGTGAACACTATGCAGTCAAAACTGCGGCCTTTTTATCTATCAAAGAAATATGCTCAAGGCTCCAGAATGCGTTGAAGAACTCCCATGGATCTCCCAAAGTTGCCGGTGTAACTTCCTTTGTTCAGGAGGTAACCAGGGTTCATTTATGATTTGGACTTCTAGTGGCTTCTATTTTATAATAATCAGAAATTAATTGTTTGTTTTTTCTTTTCCAGATGTTTTATGCTCTATCACCCAAAATACTACAGTGCATAAGCACGGTAAAGATTGCGCAGGTATGTCACTATCTTTTTCTTTTCTTCCCTGCTTCGCCATATATATCACTGGGTTTTTTGCTTTAACATTATTCATCAAAAACCTCCCCCTTGTCCTCCCACAATATATATATAAGTATATAGGTCAAAATATACATGTGTTTCCCTTAGTTTCACCTAATCTTGAATTTGATCTCAAAGTTATGAATTTAGTCCTTGTAGTTTCTAAACACATGGAATATGGTCTTTGCTATTACTTGTGCATATGTGGTGTTTGAGTAGGACATCCCACTCAACGTGTAATCCCACATCATCAGCCATATCATACCTAGTCATGATAGGATCCGAGAGAATGATGGGGTAAAGGATGTGCTGTTAGAAAAACCTATTACTTGGAAGGTGTACCCTAGGAAAAGGGAAAAAGGGTAAATGGTCTTTATGATTTGGTTATGATGCATCTGTTATGCTGTAGTGGGTGTGCGTGTGTGGTGTAGTGGGCGTGTGTGAGTCCGTTGTGGTTTGTGTGATGACGTGTCTAGGGGAGTGGAGTAGCTTTTGTTGTGCTAGGGT